>MU008213.1:0-111480 GCA_010909165.1 Anthoceros angustus
GGTCGTGGAAGAGGAATTGGTGTCCAGCAGCAAGGAGGAGGAGCACTTCTCCGAGCACGACCTACCTTTCGCAGCCGTTGCGGAGCTTCCACGACGTTTTGCTTCTCGAAGCGGTGAGACCACCCCAACTTCCGATTAATGACGGCGACGCAGGTCGTCGAGTGGGAATTTCGCCGGGAGGACTTGGCGGAACGTCTCGATCGAATCTCTGATCAACTCGACTTGTTGGGACGAACCACAAGGGAGGTCGCTACTCCTCCGTTGGTCGAAGATTTCCGCATTCAAAGGTCTCGATCTGTTTTCTGTTATCCCGAAGGAAGAAGAAGCGTTGGGGCAGCGGCGACGATCGGGGCGAGCAATATGAGTGGAGTCGGTGGAGGAGGAGGGCCGCCACAGCTCCACAGTCGCCAGCAATATGTCAAATTCGGCGAGAAAAAGAAGGGAGATGACGCGGAGGCGTTTGTAAGAACTTTCGAGCACGTCTCCCACGCTAACTTGGAGGATGGAGTCGCCAATCGACTACGCATCTTCCCGGGACTGCTGAGAGGGCATGCACAACAGTGGTATGGTCGCACCTATAATTCGGTGGCGCCAGCGGATTGGGAAACTCTCAAAGCAGCCTTCTTGAATCGGTTCCGAGGGCTCAGCTCACGCACCACACCTTGGCGAGGTTGAGAACCCTTCAGAGGAAGAAGAAGCGAGAATCTCCTCGATGTGGAGAGGTTTTATGGGTATCTGGATCGAGTTCCGAAATGTGCACCCGAGAGGCCGGGGGATCCACCCACCTCCGGATACTCACAAGAGCAAGCATTGGATTGGTTCGTGAGTGGCTTGTCGCGAAAATGGAGGTACACTGCAGGCGTGGAACAAAGACGTTGGCAGGAGCCCTCCGCTTGGCTGAGGAATGGGAGTCCGCCGAGTTGGGGAGGAGAAGAAAGAAGAGGCGAAGTCATAAGAAGAGGAAAGGGTCGAGGAGATCAAGCTCCTCGTCTTCCTCTACCTCCTCCAGCTCGTCGCCCTCATCCTCATCAGAGAGCGAGGACAGCGGAACTCACGAAAGCTCCACATCGGATGAAGAATCAGAGAAGGCCTATGAACGACGAATGAAGAAGGACCTGGAGAAGGTCAAAAGGCGGCAAAAAGAAGCGGAACGCGCACTGGAGAAGGAGAGGAAGGGGAAGACGGTCCGTTGGGTGGAGAAGGGAGAAACGTCTGCAGCAGGAGGTGGAATTGCGGGACAAGTGGAGGCTTTAACCAAGAGACTGACCGAGCTAGAGGTCAAAGCTGTGAAGAATCAAGCTTCGTCCTTGCTTGTGATTCGTCCGCATTGGATGACGAGCCACTTGCCTTTCTTTTTATTGAGCTTGATCAAGTCAAGACTCAATTTGCCTTCCTTAGCGGCAGCGGTTCCATACATATGGTGACCGCCACCGTGTCCTTTGCCTTAAGCTTGATCAAGTCATGCTTATTCTTTTTATTGAGCTTGATCAAGTCATCAAGACTCAATTTGCCTTCCTTAGCGGCGGTTTCATGCATGTGGTGACCGCCCGTGGCCTTAAGCTTGATCAAGTCATCCACATTCTTTTTATTGAGCTTGATCAAGTCATCAAGACTTAGATGACCACAACGTTGTCTTAGGTCCTCGAGCAACTCATAATTATTGCTTGGTCGAGGAATTCATTATTGCTTGGATGTTTGTGCTCTATAATGTATTTAAAATTGGTCAATATGGATTATTTTTGTGAAAATATATTCAACCGTGGTGGTTGCTCTCAATATCCTAGGCAAATCAATTGTTAAGTTCTCGTGGAACCGTTGCAAGGATGAGCAACCGACCACTTATTGTTTGATAGATGTTCAATTTTACCGACCACTTATTGTTTGATAGATGTTCAATTTTATAGACCACTTATTGTTTGATAGATGTTCAATTTTATGGACCACTTATTGTTTGATAGATGTTCAATTTTATAGACCACTTATTGTTTGATAGATGTTCAATTTTCACTTATTGTTTGATAGATGTTCAATTTTAGACCACTTATTGTTTGATAGATGTTCAATTTTATAGACCACTTATTGTTTGATAGATGTTCAATTTTACCGAGCACTTATTGTTTGATAGATGTTCAATTTTATACACCACTTATTGTTTGATAGATGTTCACGAGGTGGAGCGTGGCGAGGATGAGCAACTTAACAAACCACTTCTTGTTAGGCTTTCCTAAGGTGCAGCGTTGCGAAGGTGGGCAACTCAACCAACCACTTAGATGATGGCTCCTTTATAGATGACCTTGAATACTAGATACTATCAGGATATTTGATATTTCCTTTCTAGCATCTTCAAATTGTTTTTCTTGTGATAGGTACTATAAATGGATATTTGATATTTCCTTTATGGCACGTTCAAGTTGTTTTTCTTGTAATACATACTATTAATGGATATATGATATTTCCTTTCCAGCATGTTCTAATTGTTTTCTTGTGGTAGCGATATTATATTTATATTTGGTATTTTCTTTTGTGGTATCTTTGAATTTCTTTCACTGCTGTATTGGTCCATCTTAGTAACAAAATGGCATGGTTGTGCAACTTAATAATTAAGTCTCCTCACTTGCCTTCTTAATGTACAACATGTCAATTGGAGAACTAAACTACACCAAATCTTTGTAGGAATAGAAGTTGATGTGGGAAATAGTTACCACGTGATTAGACAAAGGCATTTGTTTCGTTCCTTGATGAACTTTGTGGCGTGAACTAAGCAATGTCATGCCTAACACTTCAGCCCAAATGTGGTAACATGGTCATAGTTTTAACCTTATTAATGTTATGAATTGCGTGCTAAACTTACGTCAACTTAAGGCTGGCCTTGATTGCCACGAACCTTTTATGTTGAAGCTCACGATGGCCTCCCAAAGCGCTTCTTACTAAGGGCTGTCCATGGCATTCAAACCTTCATCAAAAGGAGCCATTCGTATATCTAGTTTGTGACGAAATCTTTATCAAGGTGCCCAATATTGCAAGGTAAGCGGCAATTAGGAGACCCCAATACTTTAGTGTAGATGAGACCATCCAATTTGTACACCTTTGACATAAAGAACTACTCATCATATTATGATTTCAAGGATGATTTCAAGGACTATCAAACTACGTAGGGCAGAAAACAAACCTAGACTTGTAGGATAGAGGTTAGTCGTAGAGACTTTGCGTTGTGGAATAGCGAGGTTTGACCTACTTTGGGCTTTTCTTGTGAATACATAAGCATTGGGATTCTCATCTTATCTCCATTTTCAAATTTCATGGCCAAACGGAAAAAAACATTACTACAATAATATAAATTAAACCACTAGCACAACAAAAATTAAGGCATAATAAAGAAAAAAAAGAATAAAGCATAAAACATAAAACAAAACAAAACCTCAAACAACAGCGGCAAAACAATAGAGAGAACCTTGTGCATCTTTTGAATCTTTAGACAGACTAAAGGCAGCCCCGTAGGACGTTTTACAACAGGCAGTCCAGTAGGGCTTTTCCAAGCACTGTAGAAACACTAAAGAAACCTAACCCTAACAAAACTATATCCTTGATTTCTTTGCAACTTTCATAATTTAACTCGTTTTTAAGCGATTGTTCCTCCTAGTTTTCTTTTGCATGATATTTGTAGGGTTCTACAGCTTTTCTTGCATATGTCCACTTTGACTGTAAAGTTATTGCTCTACAGCCTTCTTTCAAGCAGCTTTCCAGCTTTTCTAAGCAATCATACATCACTCGTGAACGACCCTAGAAGTCATGAATAACAAGAGAGATGAGATCGACTTACCATCTACCATATGATACTAGAAGAACACAATAAAGGTTAGATGAAGTCAACAACAAATGACAGCTATGTTTTGATACCTATTGTGGAATATGAGCTCTTCTATTCTACATGTCATATCATATAACTAGGAAATATAATACCATTGAAATATCCAAACATACTAGAATTATGATACCATTGAAATATCCAAACATACTAGAACTATAATACCATTGAAATATCCAAATATGGAGATGGTAGGGAGCTGAATTGCCGCAAAGGTGGTCCCTCTGAACAACGTAATCCCTCAATCTTCCCCTTTCAACCCTTTTCTTATTAGGCAACCCTTCAAAGGTTGCCTTGGGTAATCTATCTCAACCCCACACGCATGCCTGTAGTTAGCTAGCCTACCACAACTAGGCTTGTTGCAACTCTTAAGTGTTAGAATATCAAGATTTACCTAGAATTAGGGTATTCTGATATTATACTATAAAGATATTATACATGACACCTACAAACACTAGCAAAGCTACCTATAAGCTATCTAGCTGCGTCTGTGTCATAAGCACAATAGAGTCTATCTTATATAGTCTGGTAGTGAGACTATTCATCTAATCTAGGAGGCCATTGGCCTTCTGCCCGAGAGCTTTCTATCCACTAGAGTAGCAAATGCTTGAATCTCTTACATTGAGGAAGAGTTCTATAGGAGAAAAAAGGGCATACAACAAGTAACAAGAAGTTCCCTACATTACCAGTAATATCATATTAGGCAAAAAATCAAAATGTCAATATAATACGACTAACGTCTTCTTCTATATTGTTTCATATAATATCGAGATAATTACAAAATATAAGGGTAGATATCGATAAAAAGAGTCACTTTGGATCTATATATCTCTGCATTGCTGGGCAGAAAATATGTTTGGGAAGTTTGGGAACGATGACTTCACACCAAGAGTGAGTACTTCCATATATAATTTATTTAGAATATATTTTATGTAATTTCTCCATTTTTGCTTTTCTGTTTCATGTATACAGTACAGTTTGGGTACATGTGAGTACTTCCATATGTATTTGAATTCATTCATATTAGTTTTCTATGATATTCTTCTTTTCTGTCTTCTTTATGTAATCAAGTACTTACAAATAAAATCTTTTGAATGTCTAGACTTGCAAGCATGAGAGCTACCAAGAGAAGAGTGACATTGCAAATGCAACAAAAAAAAAGACATTTTAGCCCACACAGAGGCTAACAAGCCAATCACTCACAAGGCGCTAAGTGAATGGGCCACTGGCCATTTTCGAGTGAAGGTCTCAGTGGCAACCATCAAGCGAGTCACGATCCAAAGTGTCAAACAACACAACTTGCAACGCAGACACTTGCGACCTTGTGCATCTCATGAAGTTGAAAAACTGTTGTGTGATTGGTTTGTGGTAAAGAAGGGAGGAGCCACAAAAGATGCTGAAATATGTAAACATGCGAAAATTTTCTATGAGCAATTACCCGAAGAAGTGCGGAACATACGGGCTCTCATATTTTCAAATGGGTGGGCCTTAGGATTCAAGCGTAGACATGGTATAGCATGACATGTAAAGCGTAGAAAACCTCGGGCTTAACCATGCACTTAAGTTCAAAGAGCTCAAATTGAGACTTCTTAGATACATATAGAAGATTATCTCTTTTTTCTCTCATGAGATTCTTTTAAAATGTTTTGGGCAGTTTTGTGCATATGGTCTAATTTTTTATTTATTTAAAAATTGGAAAAAAACAAAGCAACCCTACTATGCTGTACCTATTTTGATACTAGCTGTAGACAATTCAAATGATCCTTTGTGTTCTTTCTGGGCGAAGCCGGAGCTCCGATTGGCATGCACCAAGCTAAGGCTCCGCCGGTCAGAAACTAGCTCCCGTCAATGTCTGCACGATCATATCACGCTCAGGTTTGGCCAATTTCAGGCTGGCAAGTCGCAAGGTAGATTGCGGCTTAGTCATATGCATGACTAAGCCTGTAGGTTTGGCTTGCAATTGGTCTGCCATAATCCTATTCGATCGAGCTAGTCCATAATTGATGATTTTGTGCCCGACGGTTGCTAGGCGGAGCTAAAGCATAAAAAAGAAAAAAAAGCAAAAATTTCAAGGTGTTTAAATTGATATACTAGACTGTACAGTATTATGGTGTTATTTCACAGTCCATCTGAGAGGTTCCCTTGAGCGAGAGCAGGGGAGCGAGGGAGAGGTTAAGGAGGAGGGGCTCGAATCTGGGAGGCTAGGGGAGAAGTGAAGGAGGATGGAGCTCCTCCTACCCTTGTAGGATTGAGCTAGGGCAAGAGTGTCGCCAGCAGCGGATGCGCCACAACGCGTTTTTCCTCACCGCCATATCGAGATTTTTCAGACGAACCACAAACCAGTCCACATCCACAACTCTACAACAACTGTGTGAACTTCATGAACTAGGGACTATTGGAATATGTTAAGTTAGGAACTGCCCAGCAGTTATCTACCTATCTAGTGGTAGTTTTATATTTTCAGTTATAGCGGTTCAATAACCGAGTAGCCTTTTGGCTATATAACACTCTTTACTTTTCTAATACAAGTAACAGTACTTTTCCATATGCTCGTGCACTTGCTCCCCACCGTCTTGTGTTTGACCACCGCCTAGCTTGGATCCTGGGATGGCACACACTTGCCTCCTTTTATGGTATCATAGCCTAAGATCATAGGCAATAGCGAAGGGCGCTCGTGCACACCATTTTCCCATGTTGTGGTTACCCAAATTGTATAGTGCCGAGACGTAGATTTCAGCCTTCTCTTGTCAGATCCTCTCGTAGGAATCTGCCCAACAGGTAGCCTAGGCAATCCCTTCTTTGTGAGGATTGCACGTCTGAAGGAAGGCGTGAGACTACTCCGGCAATCCGAAACCGTTTCGTGCGCGCATCTCAGTCGGTGCGCGACCAACTCCGACGGCAAGTGCAGACACCACCATCAGCGCAAGTTGTGAGGACTTCCCATCTTCCCCGGACAACCGCCAAACAAGAATCATCGACAAGTGATGAGAATCTGTAGCTCTTAGATTAGAAGAAGAAAAACAAATGTAAGTAAGTAATGAGTAAAGTACAAGCCTTTAAATAGGCTGGGTAGTTGGGTGGTTACAACCATAAGTGGTTGCAACCATAAGTAGTTCTGTAACCGTAAGTTGTTGTAACCAATATAACTAATATAACTACTAACTACCTAAATAACCCTAGGTAAATAATAATGTTTAAGTTATGAGGCCCTAATGAATAGTGCCCTAATCTAGACCTATTTCATCACTCCCACTCACTATGAATATAGGGGTGAAGTCTAGCCTTTAAAATGAGGCCTAAATGTTAAATAGGCTCCCACTAAACCTAAAGTTATTTGCTTAAGAAAAAAGGTCTTAAAAAACTTAAGCATCTAACATATAATCAAGTCATAAATAAGGACTTAATATAGGCATAAAGAAAATGAAAAACAAAATAGACGGCCACAAAGCGCCTATAAATAAAGCCAAAAGCAAGGATAGGCCCATTTCGGCCTATAACATAAAACGGCCTTCCGCGCCTGTGAGCAGGTAGGGGCGATTCTTGACCGTTAAGCCGCGCCCGGTTTACGAAACGGGAGACAAAACCGTCTCTCCACCGCTGGTGTGATGCTAATCTGCACTTGGGTTTAGTGTTTGATTAGCATTAATTAATCTAATTACTTATCTTTAAGTAAGTAATTAGTGTTAATTAATCTAAAGTGCTTATGTTAATTAAGCATTGATTAGTGTTAATTAATCTAATGTGCTTATGTTAATTAAGCATTGATTAGTGTTAATTAAACATGGTTAGCAATAGCTAAGTGGATAAGCTCAAGTAATATGCTTTGGCATGGCATATTATAGTGTATTCTTAGGATACAATAGCTAAGTGGATAAGCTCAAGTAATATGCTTTGGCATATTCCTTGCATATTATAGTGTATTCTTAGGATATTTCCGGTATGCTTGCCAATAGGATATCTTAGGAATATCGATGCCAGTCTAGTATATAGACCCTTCCATTGAGGACAAGCTCGGATCATAGCTTGTCCTCTAGATGCTCTAAGAGGCGTTGTGAGGAGGCCAAAGCTATGACTCAGAGCGATGTGTGAGGAATTTGCGTGTTGTTCGTGGGGAGGTGTGTTTGTGCCACGACGCGAGCTACTCCCTCCTGTTGTTACAAGCTATGATCTAGGCGTGCTAGGCGTGCTGGGCGTGCTAGGCGATGCTAGGCGGCTGGGCGATGCTAGGCGATGCTAGGCGTGCTAGGCGTGCTAGGCGATGCTAGGTGATGCTAGCGACCCTAGGCGTGCTAGGCCGTGCTAGGCGAGGCTACGAGGCACGCTCTTTAAGCAAGTAGGCAAGGGACTCTCAAGTGTGCCCAAGGCTTAAGGCCAAGGCCAGAGAGGCGAAGAAGCAAGTCAAGGCCAAGGAGGAGGAGAAGAAGCCCAAGGCCAAGGAGGAGAGGAGGCGAAGAAGCCCAAGGAGGAGGCGAAGAGTAAGGCCAAGGCCAGAGGAGAGGAGAAGAAGCCCAAGCCCAAGGCCAAGGAGGAGGCGAAGAAGCCCAAGTCCAAGGCCAAGGAGAGGAGGCGAAGAAGCCCAAGTCCAAGGCCAAGGCCAAGGAGGCGAAGCCCAAGGAGGAATGAGGCCTCCACAGGGGCTGGCCTTTAAGGCCAACCAACCAAGGGAGAAACAAGAGTATTTTACTCTTGGGCCCCGGATTCAAGGGATAAGGGGAAGCGGATAGACATGGGTATGTCATCAGTCCATTTGATTTCACTTTCTGTCCAAAAGTCCTAGTTGTCGGCACCCCATCCAGGTACTGATCCACCCACGGTGCTTAACTCTGGAGTTCCTATGCCTTTGCTATCCAACTCACCCAGCTCACATTTTTGACATATAGCCTGCAGAGTATTTCTATGCGATTTTAACATGCATAGATACTTAGAGGTTTCACTAATCACGATCTAAGATAGCGGGGTGTGTTAACCTTGATTAAGGGTTTGATCTAGCCACTAACCGCCTGGAGTGCATGCCTGGACACACTCGATCCGGACGGAGCTACCAACCAGCAAGTCCATCAGAGCGAATTCGAAGTCCCGACCAAGAGGGAGAAGTGCGAACAGCTCGATTTTGGTACCACCGAAGGACGCGGAGGAACCCAGCGACACAATCAACAATCTTTGAAGGATGTGGTGGCAACACACAAGACACGTTAGTCTTCGGGACAACTCGGTGAGCGGCAATGAGGAGGACTTGTCTCTTGGAGTCGTCAAGATGGGAGGAGACAAGGATCGAATGGAGTTGTTCACAGGACGGCGGGCACCTTGCCACGGAGGACTTCATCGAGAATGCAGTGCGGTGTGTGCGGAGATGGAATTGAAGACCGGATACACGAGCGGCTTCATCCAAATGCCAAGTACTTGGGGATGAAGCATTGGCGTGCTATCGCGAGCACAAGGCGAGGTTGAGCGCACTGGAGGACCAGTGAGTAGCAGTTCAAGCTCCGAAGGAACCAGTATAGAGAGGCAGTGGCACCGAGTGGGCACGATCCCATCGAAGAGATGTTTGACATCTTCTGGAGTTTCCAAGCACGGATGAGAAGATCTCCGAGCTGACACACTTCAAGATGAAGTCAAGGGAGACTGCGAAGATGGCTTACCGAAGAATCGACCAGTTGGTACGTGACACCAAGATCATGAGTGACCGACTGGCTGCAGAGAAGTACTTGCAGGCATTGCCATATGCGCTGCGCATGAAGGTGCAACAAGCGGTGCACACGAAGGCAACACTACACCCTCAAGGAAGTGTACGAGATGGCGACAAGATAGGGCCCGACACTTTCTCTCGTCTTTGTTGCAAGTGATTACTCCGGCACAAGTAGGAGTGGTGGACGACATGACGCGGAGGTCAGTGGAGGAGCTCGGCGAGACAAGCCAGCCCCACACCAAGTGACGAGCCCTGCGTGAGGTGCCGAGGACGGACCATTCCCCTCATGAGTGCGAGCATGCATTCGGAGGAGTCAAGGGTGAGGAGCCATGCCCTAGGTGTGGGATGCAGGCACAATGAAGCGGCATGTTGGGAGAAGCATCCGAATTGCGGCCTACGGGTTATCGAGGCAACCCGGCCAATGCATCTGCGTCAACCTCATCCACAAAATCGTGAGCAAAGGCGCCGTGGAGGAGGCACGGCGAAGTCCCGTGGACAAAAGAAACGGGAAGCATCAAAGAAGGCGATGGACATACGTGGCACGCCTTGCAAAGCTAGAGAAGTTGGTGCGGAAGGCGAAGATCAAGGAGAGCAGCAGTTCATCATCGGAGGACGAAGAAGATGAGCACAAGCTTGGATACATGGCGTGACCGGATCCAAGGGCAGGAAGAAACCTCGGCTACGAGAGAAGATAGCTCGGAGGAAGAAGAGGATGTCTTGACACCGGTCACGGAAGACACGGAAGGAAGCTTGGGGATCCTCTTCCGAACCTATGCCAAGATGCCAAAGTCGTTTGAGCCATTGCCAAGAGCAACTGTGGGAGCAACATCAAAGTCCAGTGGGCGATGTGGAGAAACCCATGCAGATTCTTGTGAGACGATGGCACAAAAGCTTCGGAGATGCCATGTTTCACCTACAAGACATGGGGTTGAGCGTGAAGGAAGTCGGGGTTTGACTCGGCGGATGTTGACAACCCTTGAAGACGAAGCAAGTGTCGACAATGTGCCACAGTGGCAATGATGTCATTCGACCTCGGAGCCAAGCATCTCGTGGAGAAGCGGAATCTTGCAGTGGGAGTGGCTTTGGTCAACAATCGGAGAGGCACATTGAAATCAATGGATTCGCACCAAGGAGGGTGTTGATTGACACCGAGCACGGTGATCGTTGGAAGAAGAGTGAAGGAAGCGTTGGGTCTCCACCAAGAAAGGTTGAAGGAAACCAAGTGGAAGATCCGGACAGTGGGACCGAGCATGTGTTGGGGTGACAAGGTACAAGCTGAAGGTTTCATTCAAACCAAGAAGCAGACTTCACCTTTGTCGAGGTACACCGCAGTCAATCAGACACTTTTGATGTCTTCTTTGGGAGCGGACGCTTTGTACAAACACAGTCATGGTGGATTTGTGGACGGAGGCAGTCTACTATCGACCAGTGGAGAAGCTGGAGCAAAACCGATGAACGGATTGCCCGCATCCCTCTTACTGCATGGCAAGGATCATGAGAACCTCATTGCCAACAGCGTCTACCCAGTGTTTGGCGCCGTAGTGAAGGACACGCCATACGTGCTTGAACCTCTTGGCGTGTGTCTAACAACCGCAACTGACCTGATGGAGGATTTCGACGAGGAGGAAAACAAGCTAGGGTTGCAACCACCCTCGGAGGAGGTTCTTCAAGTCACTCGGACGGAGCTGGTGACTGCAGCAATGAGCCGTGCAAAAGCTGTGGAGGATGGTGCAAGAGGACCAGTGCCCTATGAGCCGGAGAACTACTGTAAGTTCTTGCCTAGGGTTGAGCCTGTTTGTGACCTAAACACCCAGGTCATCACATGGCGACCTCGGGAAGACGGCATAGTGCTCGTGGAACTCTTTGGAGGCATCGGCACGGCTTGGGCGGTGCTAAAGTGTGGCATCAAAGTGCGAAGATACGTGCATTGTGACCCGGATCCAAAAGCAAGGATTGTGTCACGAGCGTAAGAGACTTGATGGGGAGTACCTAACCTCCGTGGGAGTCGGTGAAGGGTTACCGGAAGGCGCGATGGATGTTCGCATGATAGGGTTGTCCCATTTGAGTTGTCTTGGGCAACCGGTGGACCTTGTCATCGCAGGTTGGGAGTGTCAAGGACTATCCTCTGCAGGCAAGGGTCAAGGTCTGAAGGATCCACGAACAGCATTGTTCTATGACCTGATGAGGATCTTGCGCTTGATCCAGAAAGGGCAAGAAAGGCCTTGTGGATACATGTTGGAGAATGTGCCAGCATGCATGAGCGTGAAGAAGCAAGTCCAGGAGGACTTTGCCACGATCCGAGGAGTGTTGGGTCAGGAGCTTCTATTGGATGCAGCTCAATTTGGTTCGAGGGCTCATAGGTTGAGGTCCATGTGGACTAACCTTGCTCCCTTGGAACATTTGAAGTGTGCGAGGTCGTTCACCAAGCGACCTAATCATGTTGTCAAGGATGTGCTAGCATCGGAAGGCATGCCCAACAAGTCATCAAGGTGACAAGCCGCGCACTGTGAACACGCCTGGACACCCCATGGCGGCTTGGCCAACCTTTGTGTCCAAGTCCAAGTCTTACGCCTTCAGGAACCATGGCCCCGGCGTTGTGGTGGACAGACATGGCGAGGCCTTGGGAGAGCCAACAGCCACAGAGAGGGAGTTGGCCATGGGATTTGATGCCGGAGCCACGAAGACACCGGGAGTGACCGAGAAGGAACGGTGTCGATTGCTTGGGCAAGCATTTGACGTGAACATGATGACCTGGTTGTTTAGCGCTGGAGTCGCTTACCAACTTCGAAACCAGAAGAAGGCGGGGTTGAAGCAGCGGGTTCGGTGGGTGAAGGACATTCCGGCACTCGCATCTCAACAGGAGAAGGCGAGTTTGGAGGGCAAGGAGAGCGAGCACGTGAGGCGTGCAAGCCATCGAGCCACATGAGTGGTTAACAGGGCGAGTTGAAGAGCAATCAAGCGCGTCTAAAGGAGTTGTTGGAGGCATCGCGACATGTGTTTGCTTTCACGCTTGCGGAGATGGGGAAGTACACCAAAGGGAAGTTCCACATAGAACGACCACGGATGAACCAAGTGTTCCGCAGAGGCTGGCTCGCAAGGGTGAGTGGGATTTGGTTGAGAATCGATGCCAAGAGCTTCTCAAGCTAGGGCTGATTCGACGATCTAACTCGCGTGCAGCAGGCGCTTCGAAAAGAAGGATGAGAATGGATTGTGGACGGAGAGGAGAATGTGTGGTGACTATCGGCCGTTGAACGAGCGAATCCCACATGACCACTATCCCATGCCGACGGTGAAGAGATCTTCGACACCATTGGGTGCAAGTTCTTCTCAACATTGGACTTGAGGCTAGGGTTTCACCAAGTAGAGATCGCCAAGAAGACAAGAAGAAAACGCTCGGGCGTAGATTGCTTGTACGAGTGGAATTACATGCCATTTGGGTTGAAGACATCGCCAACGCAGTTCAAAGGTACATGGACAATGAGCTCAAGGACTTGCATTTCGCCAAGTGCTACATTGATGACGTCATCATCTTCAGCAATACCTTTGAGGAGCATCTACAACATCTTGAGCGTCTTTGCTAGGCTGCTTGTGGGTTGAAGGCCCATCCAGAAGTGTCGATTTGGAGAGGATAAGGTGTTGTACTTGGGTCATTGGATCACGCGACGGATCTCGCCGCATGCCACCAAGGTGGAGGCAATCGCGCATTCCGTGCCAAACGACATCTCAAGTTGAGGGCATTCTTGGGTTTTGTTACTACGAAGTTCATTCCGCGGATGAGCGAGGATTGCGCCATTGAATGACTTGTTGAAGAAGTTGGTGACTTGGCGTTGGACTCAAGAGGAGGAGTCGCTTTCATGGAGTTGAAGGGTAGACTCATGAGCTCGCCAATTCTTGGTCATCCAAACTTGATGGCTGTTCGTACTTTACACGATTGGAGCAAGTACGGCATAGGGGTCTTGGCAGATCAATGACAAGGAAGAGGAACATGTCATTGCCTATGCGGAGCAACAACCAGTGAGTCCAACTACTCGCCTATGAAGGAGAATGTCTTGCGGCATGTGGGCGTCGGACACTTTCGTCCGTACTTGTTTGGACATCAATTTCGACTAATCACCACCATCAACCCTTGCATTGGTTGATGACGAACGCCAAGCTTACGGAAAGGCGGCGGTGGGCTCTCATTCTCCGGGGAGTATGACTTTGTCATCGAACACCGAGCGGTAGAGTTCACTCTAATCTGATGGGTTGTCAAGGAATCCTCTACCTCGTGAAGACACTACAGGCCGCAAGATTCGGATGACGAGCAACCGGGAGAGTAGTCCAGATACCATGTTGGCCATGCGCATGAGGATCAAGACGCCTCCACTCATCGCTTTGTATGCGAGTCCGTCAGGACATGGGCGGATGCAATAGCGGTGACCTTCCTAAGGTCGGGAATTGCCACAAGGGCTTTCATCTCGAGCGGGCCAAGCTACGCGAGAAGGTGGCTCGGTACTATTGGAAGGA
This sequence comes from Anthoceros angustus, assembly GCA_010909165.1. Classification (NCBI taxonomy): domain Eukaryota; kingdom Viridiplantae; phylum Streptophyta; class Anthocerotopsida; order Anthocerotales; family Anthocerotaceae; genus Anthoceros; species Anthoceros angustus. Next base: position 14,058 of record MU008213.1, read on the forward strand.
GGACATAATGTATGTCCGTGATTCTCGGAGATAGAATTGTACCCAAGCCGGAGGATCGGGTGAGACTCATCACCAGTGCATGAAGGCTTAGGGCATTTTGGTGCTAAGCGCACCTCTACAAAGGCCCACACACTTTTGGGCAAGGATGTATGGAGATGTGGAAAGGCTGGTCGCAGAATGTCGAGTGTGCGATCGAGTGAAGGCAAGGTTCACGACCAATGATGTTGTGCTTCACTCTCTGATCCGAGGACTCTTCTGTGGAGTGTGGATCTCATGCCGGACATGCAGAGGCAGCGAAACAAGCATGTCATGCTAATGGTGGAGCATTTCAGCAAGTGGTGCGAGGTTGCCATCTTACCCAAGCGTGACTCTCGGCTTACCAAGAAGGCGTTCTTGGCTTGGTTCTTAGTCGATATGGAGCATGTGCGAGGTTCTCACCAGGCAAAGAATTCGTGGGGAATTTCAAGACTTGCTTGACAGAGCTTGATTGATCATCGACGTCGTCGAGATCATCCTCAAGCCGATGGACTTGCTGACGCTTGGTGCACCTTCAAGCGGCCTTGCGCAAATATTGTCTCACAAATGACCAAGACATGGGATGAAGGGATGCCATACCTAGTGCTAGGGGAGTGCAGGTGAGCAATCAAGCGCCTTGAGCAATTTTTCACCATACTACTTGTTGTATGGGCGACAACCATTTTGCCAAACGTGAGGCAAGCAAGGCTACAAGCACCGTGGATTGGCGCAATGCGGATGATTGCCTACGAGACCGGAAAGGCGGGCGAGCTTTTCAACGGATCATGCCCATGGCAATGGAGAACCTTGCCATAGCGCAACACAGGATCAATGCGCTATGCTTACACACGAGGAGGGACATGGAAACCCAAGGTGCGCAAGTTCGAAGTTGGAGATTATGTCTACACGCCGGGCAAGCCAGCAACACCTTGGAGGTATCCACCAGAGTCATCTTGCGGGTCGTGCGAGTAGGCAAAGATGGAGTGCTTGAGCTCGAAGGATCCGATGGTCAAGATGGAAGGATCACCTCAAGAACTGCGCACCATGCCACTTACCCAATTTGGACCCTCAACTACGGCCTACAATGTGGCGTCCACCCAAAGACTTGGAGTGTCGTTTGTGGACGTCGATGATGATGATGTAATGCTTCTTTGTGATCGGTGCAATAGGGGATACCACATGTTTTGTGTTCAACCACCTCTTGACGACATTCCCGAGGAAGATTGGTTTTGTGCACAATGCACTACATGAGGTGCGTCGTGTGTAGTCTACTAATGATAATGTTGACTTGGAGTCTCACATTATCGGGGGATTGGTTTGCACCTATATACTGCGTATTAGATTTGTTTGCTTGGTTGTTGGAAGTGCTTATATGAATTCAAGTGCTTACCTCGTGATGTCGTCTTAGTGTGATACTAATCTCGCACTTGGGTTTAGTGTTTGATTAGCATTAATTAATCTAATTACTTATCTTTAAGTAAGTAATTAGTGTTAATTAATCTAAAGTGCTTATGTTAATTAAGCGTTGATTAGTGTTAATTAATCTAATGTGCTTATGTTAATTAAGCATTGATTAGTGTTAATTAAACATGGTTAGCAATAGCTAAGTGGATAAGCTCAAGTAATATGCTTTGGCATATTCCTTGCATATTATAGTGTATTCTTAGGATACAATAGCTAAGTGGATAAGCTCAAGTAATATGCTTTGGCATATTCCTTGCATATTATAGTGTATTCTTAGGATATTTCTGGCATATGCTGATGCCAATAGGATATCTTAGGAATATGCCGATGCTAGGGTCTAGTATATATAGACCCTTCCATTGAGGACAAGCTCAGATCATAGCTTGTCCTCTAGATATGCAATGCAAGAGCGTTGTGAGGAGGCCAAAGCTATGACTCCGAGAGCGATGTGTGAGGAATTTGCGTGTTGTTCTCGTGGGGAGAGTGTGTTTGTGCCAATGACGCGTAGCTACTCCCTCCGTTGTTATTGGTTTGCACCTATATACTGCGTATTAGATTTGTTTGCTTGGTTGTTGGTCGAGGAAGTGCTTATATGAATTCAAGTGCTTACCTCGTGACACCCCGCATCGGCCCGCGACCTCGGGTGCCTCAATCCTCGGGATGCACCTCGATCTCACGATCGGCGGCGCCATCCGACCTCGCGCCATCCAGCCTCGCGCCTTCCAGCCTCGCGCCATCCAGCCTCGCATCCGATCTGGCAGAAGATCCATCACTCCAGCAAAAATTTCTGCTTGCTTTAGCCAGCCATCCTGTCATGATCCGCGATCAAGTCTTGCGGCGCTTCTTGCCAAGATCGGTGAGAAAAATCGCAAAAATTTGGCCAGGAATCCAGCCGTGCCGTCGCGCATAAAAAGGTGCTCGCCGAATCAAATTTTGAAATATTTGCTGGATTTATATGCTGGAAATAGCTGAAAAATTGCTAATAAATTGGAGTTGCTTGATAAAATCTGCAGCTGACGCCGAGTGGAGGGTCCGCCCCACCGTGAGGGGTGAAACATGGGTGCTTGATAAAATCAAACAAGCACTTGGTGGCGGAAGGAGGATACTTGCGGAAGAAAGAAAGAAGGAAAACGTGCAGCCCGTGCACACCACTTGTGGTACCGGATGAAGTTGTACCGACATTATCGGATCTTGGGAGGAACCGGATGACCCAAACTTCAAGATCGAATTTCTTGCAGTGCCAACCTATTGCAAAGAGTGAAGACATACCGATGAAGAGGATGATATCCGGTGGTGCGACGCTCATGGAAAAATCCAAGGTCGTTGTGAGAGAAGTCAAAGTTACTGGTAAGTCAATAAATTGCAAAATAAATTGCATAAAAATTTTGAGTGCATAAAATGCTAATAAATGTGGATGTAGATAATCCGATAAAGCCAACATCACCAACTGAGGCCGAATATGATGACTTCAAAATGAATGAAGATTCGGAAGAGTCAGAGGACTCTATAAAACCAGAAGAGACCCCTCAGCAGGCTATTTGTGAGGGTAGCCCAAGCTGGAGATCACATCCTTGTGTAAATAACCGCATAGAGGATGTAATAGCAATAGAAGAGCCAAGGAGTGAGTAGGAAAGATGATACCAAAAACCGTAAACTAAACTAACATTTTCCTAATAATATCTCGCTATTTTGCGGTGTAGATAAGAGTGTGGGCACAAGCCATGTGAGATTTGCCCTACCTCTCGACCTACTCAAGAGAGAGCAAGTGCAAAAGGAAAATTCCTAGTTCCTACACCTGAAACTTATGCAAGGCAACCTACTTGGTTCTTCCGGAGGAAAGGATGACCATGAAGTTCCCATGGAGTATGTATGTGAAAAGAGAGGATTAAGATGATGTGGTTAAGTGCTTCCCATGTGAAAATATGAAGGACACACCAAACACTTGTACAGTAAGTAACCTAACGACTTAAGTACTATCTTTTCATCATTTTCACTTTATAACCCATGGTGTGTATTGTAGGATCCTTCTGGGTATTAGAAAGAGAGGATAAGCAGTACAGTGAGGACTACATAGAGTTAGGAGAGGAAATTTCTATGCTAGACAAGATGTGTGGACTATAGAAAATACATTGACACATACTAGCTAGCTGACTTAAACCTCTTGAATACCTAACATTTTCATGTGTCTTAAATGCAAATCTCTCCCTAATGACTTAGTTAACAAATCAGCTGGATTGTTTTGTGTTGGTATATAAGTGATATCTATAGTGTTATCTTCCAACTTCTCTACGATATAGTGATACTCAACTATGTGTTTGGTTGGAATGGAAAATGTGGTTTCTAGCAAGTGCTATGGCTACGACTATCACTAAAAGAGATGTTGGGTTTCTTGAGGGTGATTAAGTTCACTCAAAATTAGCCTAGACCATACTATATCCTTGGAAATAGATGTTAGTACTCTATATTGATTCAAGACTAGACAAGGCAATGGTAGGTGTTTCTTACTCGACCATGATATTGGAGCTCCTCCAAGAAGTAAAACATAACGATACGGATTTTGAGTATCGTGATCACCAGATAATCAAGATCGGCATATGCCGTAAGTGTTAATGTTTTGATTGCTGGTGTATGCTTAAATGTCACTTTGCATAGTCCCTTTAAGGTATCGAAAAATACGCTTAATCGACATCCGGTTGATGTCGTGGTTCTCCAAAAGCGTGAGCGAGGCCGACTTCAAAAGAAATATCGTGTCTAGTAAAATTGCTTAAATATATGAGAGTGCCGACAAGATGTCGATATGGGACGGATGCCATCTCCATTTTCTCTTGAGCACTCTTAGGACTCATATCAAGTAAGCTGATGCCACTAGCAAAAGGTGTGGGTGCAGCTTTGCATCTTCCATTCCAATTTTGCTAAACTCTCCTTTATATACTTGGTTTGAACTATGCTCACTTTTATTACTCCTATCGCGGATAATATTTACACCAAGTGCATAATTCATTTCTCCTGTGTCGGTCATTTCATATAATGTCCAAGCCATGCTTTATCTCATTAGGAGAATAAGAGAGTTTGTTGCCATAAGACGTCATCGACGTATAATAGAAGGTAAAATATATCATTTCCTTAAGGTAAATATATAAGCAAGCATCGCCTTTACTTTGCTTAAATCCCTTATTCGAGAGTTGTATATGGATGGTCAAGTTCCAATTTTGCCGGATTGCTTGAGTCCATATAGACCCTTGATCAATTTACATACTAAATGCTCCTTGCCTTTACTTCATAACCCTCGTGTTGCTTCATGTATATTTCTTCTTTCAAGCGCCCATACAAATATGATGTCTTCACATCCATCATATGAAGTTCAAGATCGTCTGGGCACATATAGCGAAGATCATGCGAAGAGTGGCAAACTTGGCTACAGGAGCATAAGTGGCCCAAGGTATATAGTCTAGTCCGAGGATTTGGGTAAAACCTCTAGCAACTAGGCGTGCTTTATACCTTTCCACGGATCCATCTCCTTTTCTCTTTATCTTAAATACCCATTTGCTGGTTACTATTTTTCTACCCTTAGGAGGTTCAACTAATTCCCATGTAGAATTACTAATGAGGGAATTATACTCGAATCTGACTTCCTTCCATAGATGTTTGGAGGAGAAGAGAAGGCTTGTTTTAGGGTAAGAGGCTCTTCTAAGTCTCGTACGCATACACTTTTGATTATAAAGGGACTCGGAGAATTAGAATCGGGAAAAATAGCAAGGTATCCCAAAGGGGTTCTTTCCAACCAGCGGGGCGAGATGAGTGGACGTGATCTAAGGTTGTACCTTGGTGCGTGTGTCTTCCAGGAACTGGTTCATCTTCTTGTTCTAAGGGATCCATTTTCTTGATTATCCCAACCGATCATTATCATCTTGAACAGGAGGTATAGCATCTTGAAATGGCCTCAAGGGGATCGGATGAAGGTGGAAGAGGCTCCTCCTCCTCCGCAGCATGGGGTCAACGGAAGGAACACGAGGAGTAGGGACAAGGAAAGGAAGGGATTAGGATCATCAAATGTAGAAAATCATTAGCATCATCGGCGAGTCAACGACTTCAACTCCCACTGTTGGAGAAAAGAGGTAAGACTCATGGAATGTAACACTCCGAGCATAAAGAAGTTGTCTTGTTGAAGGGTTATATAACTTATACCCTTTAATGCCTTCAGTATATCCTATGAAAAGATACTTGGCTGCCTTGGGATCCAACTTCTTACGTAATGCTTTAGGAATGAAAACATATGCCGGTGATCCAAAAATACGAAGATGATCAATGGACGGTTTCTTGCCAATAAACGCTTCATAAGGCGTCATGCTGTGTACTGCTGATGTAGGTAAGCGATTGATAAGATAGGTTGCGGTAAGAAGGGCCTCATTAATAAACCTTAGGCAACTTGGCTGTGTTAATAAGCAACTGTTATCTCTTGTAAACGCAGATTTTTATTTTCGCTATCCCATTTTGTTGAGGAGTATAGACAACGGTGAGTTGTTGAGCAATACCTTCGACAAAACTCCTCAAATCGATTAGATGTAAATTCACCTCCATTGTCGAGCGTAATGTTTTCGGTTTGCAACTGTAAGTCTCTCGCCCATTTCATATAATCTTTGAAAAATTGAAAAGCATCGGACTTGTGTTGCAAGACATAGGAGGAGACAAACGGAAAAATCATCTATAAAAGTCAAAAATACCTACTTCCACTAAAGGAAGATGTAGATAGAGGTCCACGGATGTCTGTATGCACTATCTCTAAAGGTTTCTTTGCCCTTTGTGGAGATTTGTTTTAAAAGGCTCTTGGTGACGCTTTGTGAGGACACAAGTTTCGCACTGTGATAAATGCCCAACATTTGCAAGACATGGGTTTCGTAAAAGTTTCCTTAGACATCCGGGTGAGTTTTTGACTATTTGGGTGACCAAGGCGACAATGCCATAACATTGATGGAGGGGACTTTGGGAGAAGAACTGGTGACATAAGATTGTTGACCTCCTACTAGGATGACAATCTATAAAGGCCATCTTCTAAAGTACCACTACAAATAATATGATTGCTATCACCTACATGAGAGAGAAAGCAACTATCGTAAAAGGGTCACCGCATGGAATGGGTTTGACAAATACTTGCAACGATAATAAATTCTTGCACATTAATGGAACATGGAGTACTTGGTGGAGGTGAAGGACTTGTCCGAATCACATGTCAAGACAATGTACCTTCGATAGGCGTTGTGATCATCTCCCAAGAGGACGACTTGGTGCCACATGGTTGGTGAGTATGATTGAAAATAACTTTTGTTGTAACATATATGTGATGTTGCTCCACTGTCTAAATACCATGAGGTATTAGCAGGCTTGGATGATGCCAAACATACAGTGAGCACTGTTGGAGTTGATGAAGTTTGCTTTTTAGATGCTACATTAACTCCATGTGAAGCCTCCTTGCGAGGTTCACCATTCTTCTTTTTGTGACAATCCTTTTCCATATGGTTAGGGATCCTACACCAATTGCATATAATGCCGCTCTTCTTCTTACCCTTTGAAGGTGTCGATGAAGAGCTTTCTCCAATGTTCGTACTTGGCGAAGAATATGGAGGGCGTTGGGAAGAGTAACCTCGGCCTCTGCCTCGTCCTCTTCCTCTACCCCTCTGCAAGTACATTACTTGTTGTTTATTAGGCTTGGAGTGAGAATGGCGCCTACTTGCCTCCTCCTCCGGAGAAGTGCTCCGATCGTAAACACTTATGTCAAACCCTTTGTGCCATCATCTGCGGTTCTCCGTGAATTGCGAATAAGCTGCGTTTGAGTAGTGATGAATGGACGATAGGAGGGAGGCAATGAAGATAGAAGGGTGACATAAGCTTCCATCTCGGATATAGGTACACCGTCTGATTCAACTTGGGAACGTGCTTGTCTAAAAGCATTAATATGATGTTCGATAGTATCGGATTCTTTCATAAATAAAATTACGAAGTTACGAAGTCGCCACAATGCTCATTACATCTTGTGATGAATATAATTGAGTAAGGTGAGACCACATTTCATGAGATGTTTTGCGTGTGCAACATGCGACCATTTGTTGAGAGAGTCCACTTATTAATAAATCTTGTGCCTTCTCATCCCTGGCGTCCCAGGAAATCTGAAGTTCTCGTTCATCATCGGACCTCGGTCTCGTTATGGATCCATCAACAATACCCCATAATGCTCTTTGTCTCAATGCTCCTCGCATACGTAATGCCCAAATATCATAATCTTTCCCGTTGAATCTATCTTTCTCTTTGAAACCATCACCAAAATGATAATGTGTGGGAGGATGGACATTATCATTACCCATAGGCGAGTTTTGGGTAGCTTCAAATTCTTCTTCAATCACTCCGCCATAGCTAATCGTCCTTAAAGGACAAAGTCATGTAAGGCTTATGCTCAATTTTATTGCACATATAGAATTCATCCATCGCTGTTTTCGTGGAGATGATGACATACTCTCTAATCCTTGATTAGTATTAAACTCGAAAGCAAAGAAAATTTTGATTTCAAATCAAATAATTCAGTTTGAAGATTAGAGACCGAATTTTAAGAGATGAAAATTGATTATAAAAATCATGAAGAGATGGAGTTTGAATTCTATTTTTATTTGTCAAAACAGAGTACGGAAGAACTTAATCCAATTATTAAATTTGGAATATGGTTAAGGGCCAATTCCAAAGCTTTAATATGAATAGGGCTGAAGTATTCAAGTAAATGACATCTTGATAACTTGATAAGCTTCCCTTGATCCGGTTTTGGAAATAAAATTGATGCAATGAAATTTGCTATAGATGAAGAGATTTGTTCTATTTCACTCTCAATAGCTTGTTGCCTAATGAGATTCTCTTTCCTTTTAACCTTCTGTTTTCTCCTTCTAATAGAATTGAAGTCCATGGAGAAATTATAGAAGATTGAAACATATAAGCATGTTAAAGGAAGAGATGAAGAATTGGTGAAATAGAGAATGTAGAACAATAGCACTCCATCTAGACGAATGCTAGATTTAAGAGTGCCTTGTAAATAATCTCCTCATATATAAGAAACATAAGCATGCAGAGAGCAACGATGCTCGATACCATGATGAGAATCAGAGCTCTTAGATTAGAAGAAGAAGAAACAATGTAAGTAAGTAATTAATGAGTAAAGTACAAGCCTTTAAATAGGCTGGGTAGTTGGGTGGTTACAACCATAAATGGTTGCAACCATAAGTAGTTGCAACCGTAAGTTGTTGTAACCAATATAACTAATATAACTACTAACTACCTAAATAACCCTAGGTAAATAATAATGTTTAAGTTATGAGGCCCTAATGAATAGTGCCCTAATCTAGACCTATTTCATCAACAAGGCAGGAAAGCGTCATCTTGCGACAGCTTGCAGAGCTTCGAGCACGCACCAGGAAGCAGGACGACTTCATCGACCGACTCGCTGAAAGCATCAAAGAGCTCCACCTGTTGTGCGAAGGCCACTCAGTAGTGGAGAACATGTCCAACCGAGTCGGCCGCGTTCGTCCATTGGTGTCCAGCACCCTCCTGTAAATTTTGTCCTTGTTTATGTCTGATAGATCAGAGTGGTTTGATGATGTTGTGGATGACATCGCTTTTCTCTTTGCTGATGCCACCACTTATGCTTATTGGGATTTCTCACCACGCAATCTCTTAGAGCTTGAGAGCGAAGCGTCTGATCATCAAGGATGCCTTGTCATTCACCACAGTGATGGCAGGAGCCAATCCTCCTGCAGCTGCACCCCCTGCACCCTTAAAGATAGAGTTCAAGGACAAGGATAGGTTCAATGGAACTGATTATAGCATCTGGGTCATGAGACTAACACAAATATTTGAGGAGCATGAACTGTTCTCCATTGTTGATGGAACAGATCTCAAGGTCACTGTACCACCTAGGTCTGCAATGAAATCCTAGCTTGGGAGCGGAAGGATAGGCGTGCTAGATCTATTCTCATAGCTGCCTTGGATAAGAACATGATGCCCCACACCATCAACGCTAAAACAGCTCATGATGTGTGGAAAGTGTTCGAGTCTATATATCATGACAAGAGTTCAGCGTCTCTAGAGCACGCTCACAGAGACTTATACAACCTCAGGATGCGTAACAATGAGCCTGTTGAGGCATACATTAATAAGTTCCGAACCCTCAGAGCTAACCTTACTTTCTGTGGCTCCGTCTTGACAGAAGTTCAGGCTGCCACTTGCCTGTTGGCAACTCTTCCAGAAAGCTATCAACACTTTGTGGGCAGCCAAAATGCCACAACTCATGCTGCTATTCAAGCTACAGCTGCTGGACAGCAACCCAAGGTTACTCTTGAAGAAGTTATTGGTGCTCTCATATCGGAGGAGCGTCAGGAGTCTCCACAAGTCAAAGAGTTCCACCTCGTGAACACACGAGTGCTGTTCTCAGGACGTGGACGTGGAGGTTTCCGTGGCAGAGGTCGAGGACGTGGTGCTTACCAACCATCTCAGCGAGATGCAACTGCCAAGAAGACTTTTGTTTGCAACTGGTGCAAGATCCCCGGCCACTATGAGCGTGACTGCCGGAAGAAGAAGAATGGAGAACCGAAGCGTGACCACCCTCCAGAGAGTAATGTCACCGTCAGCAAGGCTAAGCAGCCCTCTATCCTAGCAGTCTGCCTGTCATCTACACAAGTTCAGTCAGATGCTTGGTTCTTAGACTCTGGAGCCACGAGTCATATCTGTTTTCACCAAAATGCCTTTTCTGTTTTCACTCCTGCTAGTGATTCTCAATAGTTTGTGCTTTTGGGTGATGATAGTGGACTTTCAATCAAGGGATCAGGCTCCGTAGTTATAGCCTTGCCAAACTCTTCACAACTCACCCTTACAGACGTCCTTTTTGTCCCTTCCATGACCAAGAATCTCATGTCTGTTTTAAAAGTTGACGCAGGAACACAAATGCCGAGTGAACTTTGATCATCAAGGATGCCTTGTCATTCACCACAGGTCAGGTCACACCTTGTTTTCTGGTTCACCTCACCATGATCTTTATCTGCTCAATGTTCAGACAGTCGTTTCTTTTCCTCATACCGTCAATGCCACACAAACCTCATCTACTCAACTCGGCATTGTCGTCTCGGACATGTTAATTTTCAACGTCTTAGTTCCCTCTTGAAAGGTGAGACTTATCGTGAACCTCTTTCCTTCTCCTTTGATAAGGATGCTTTCTGAAGCATGTCAGTTTAGTAAGGCACATTCCCTACCTTTCAAGGATAAGGCCCTTAGCCGTGCTGATGGCCTGCTACATACTGTGCATAGTGACATCTGCGGACCCATGTCAACTGCTTCTTTTGGTGGAGGTAACTATTTTATCACCTTTATCGATGAGTGGAGCAGATAGTGTGTTGTCTATCCTCTTCGCCACAAGAGTGAAGCTTTCGACTGTTTCAAGCAATATGTGGCATTTGCACAGAGGTAGACTTCAACTAAGGTTCGCATTCTCAGGACAGACAATGGTGGTGAGTACACCAGTACTGCTTTTTCTTCATTCTGTCTTGAAGAGGGCATCCTTCACCAGCTCACAGTACCCTACACACCTGAGAAGAATGCCTTCAACAGCGTCTCTCAGCATAGGGGTTATTCTCCATTAAAGGGGTTTGGGTCCCTAAAGACCAAAAATGACCCAGCAGGCCAAAATGCATCATCTTTAGCAAAACCACTCTTTAGACATGTCTTGAAAGACATTGACCATGTTATTTTCTCGTGAATACTTACGCTATGTGGTTGTCAAGAAGGTTCATGGATTTCACCTTCACAAGGAAGGGATTTCAAGGATTTTTAACGGTGCTAGGAATCCTAAACACCTCTTTCGCAGCGATAGTACTTCCTAGGTGAGAAGAGGCAAACCAAACAAAATTAGTCCAGAAAGTTAAACCATACGGACGTCCGAACCAACACGAAAAGTAGCAATTGCGAAAAGAAACGGACGTCCGGCGCAATTGTGAGAGAACATTAACCGATAGCTTGATCATGGCCATCTCGAGAGGACCAAACTACGACTCTAAAAGTAGCCGACGTTGCACCGTGAGTACACAACCGGATCTCCATTGTTAGAGTGAAAACATAGAAGGAATTGGAACAATGCGCGGACGCTCGCACATTGGCGCGAGTCTGAAGCTCCGGACGTCCGGCGCATTTTTAAGACCCCAATCTTGTGGGCGTCCGAGATGGAAATGGTGGAGTGGATGGACGTCCGAAATGTATATATATTGTTTGTCTTCTTGCATCTCGGATAGGTGGATAGACTCAATGGCATAAGAACTCCAAGGTTAAGCACCCTTGGGTCGGATCGATAGGATGGGGTGCTTGACTTTGGTGCTTTAGAATTCCTATGCACTCTTGGGTCGATTAGTACTAGGATGGTTTGCTTGTTTTGGCGCTTTGAAAACTTTGTAACAACTCCACTGTTAAGCAACCTAGAGGCGTATCAATACTAGGATGGAGTGTTGATTTTAGTGGTTTGAAAAATTTGTAAATCATCCGGTATCTAGGCGTAAAGTCATGAATATTATTTTGAAAATCATTTGTTGGTTGATGTTATATTCCCACATTCGCTTTGTATACAACATGTAAAACCTTTTGGCCTTACTCTATGTGCCCACCGATGACTTGCATGGATCTCTTTGATTGGTGCGCCAAATGTCCGCTCATTCGAGTTTGATGCACGATAGATGCATAGGCCTTGGTTTCTAGATGAGCTACATTTTCCAAAATTCGACATGTATGATGGTGGTTTCTAATGGCCAACCTTTTGAAGACGACAATGTTTCACAATGTTTTGCAGAGAAGCAAGAAAATAAATAGAATAGATGATTTGTCCTTGAGTAATGAAAGCCCGTCGGATGCAGTCGAACACAAGTATAAGAGAGCATCTGCGCCACTGCGAGCCCTAGTGAGAGCCAGTATCTCGAAGAAAGAGGGCTGCCCGAGTGGGGTTTTGACCAAATGGTGAGTATTTTAGTGAGGCTCAAGGAGGACTCTCTATACCCACCGTGACGCCCACTATGTGGTGGCGCAGCTAGGTGTTCGAGACGAACTATAGCCAAGCTTCGCCAGAGATTTTGAATTTAAGATCGACTTGCTCCATGTGCCACCCATGGATAGATTAAGGTTGAAAGCATGCGGACTTGACAAGAAGAAATGTAAGCTCAAGAGTTTGATCAAGAACGGTTGAGGAGGCCTCACCATCCTTTACCTTGTCCAATCACCTGGGGCCTAATCTGCAGATCTAAGTGCGGCTTATCTCCGACACGGAGGGGCCAGTCGACAGGTATGCCGTGCAGGATTGCTCAATCACGGGGTTTGAAAAGAGAATTGATGTGAGTGTTGGTGCGGTGGCAAGTGTGCACAAGCAACTTGAACGAAAGTGATTGCCTACACAAGTATTGACGCAACCCTCTCCAAACCCGGTGTATTGCACCTCTTTGGAGTATAAGTGCGCGGACGTCCGCACTCTTTGGAGCATAAGTGCGCTACCATCCGCCCACTTGGTACAAAGGTGTGTCCGCATTTGTGCGGACGGTGGGCACATTAGGTCTTCTTTGGGCTCGGATGCATGGGGTCAGGTTCGCAAATCACTAAAAATGTTGAAATGAGACATGTGCATTTACGGATGGTTAATAAAATGGGGTTCGAGACAAACCCTATCTTTGTGAAAACATGCTCTTCTCGAGCGAAGAATGTGGACTTTGCAAGAAGCTACTCTTGCTTCACTTTCCTTTGCTGGACTTACTCGTGGGTATTGGGCTGAGGCTTTGATGGCAGCTAATTATGTTCAGAACCGCCTTCCCACCAAGGAGCTTGGCCTTGTCACTCCTTTGAATGCTGGACAGGCAAGAGACCTCGGGTCAACCATCTTCGAATTTTTGGTTCACCTGCATATGCCCTTGTTCCTCCAGCACAGCGGACCAAGTTAGATCCTAAGGCTATCAAGCACATCTTTGTTGGCTACTCATAAGAGGTTAAAGGATATAAACTCTTCAACCCTACTACTCGTCAACTCATTTTATCACGTAGTGTGACCTTCCACGAGGCTGCCTTACTTCGTCGTCATTCTGCTTCTTTATCTTCGGATGCTCTTTCCTCTCCTGCACTTATTTTTGGTATTGACGGTTCCAATCTTGCTGCGGATGATGAAGTTAGTTTCTATGACGATGAGGACTCTCCTACTTCGGATCAAGGGGGGGCTGCTGTACAACAACAACCTGTGCAACAACAACAACAGCCTGCTGTACAACAACAACATGTGCAACAACAATAACAGCCTGCCCCAGATCAGCAACAAGCGAATGTTGATCATGATGAAACAGTCACGACTGACACCAGCCATGATGATGAAGAGGCTAGTACAGGTACTCCTGATGTTGAGGAGACTGTTGTCATTGACAATTTAGATTTTGATCCTGAAGAGGAGTGTCCTGCTTTACGTCGTTCTACACGTATCCGTAAGCCTAGGTCAGAATGGAAGGAACCTCCACCGCCTGTGTAGTTACATCCATGAAGCGCCAAGAGTCATTTCTCTAGGAGAGCCTGCTACCTACAAGGAAGCCTTAGAAGGTCCAGAGGCACCCTTTTGGCAAGCTGCCATTGACTCTGAGTACAAATCACTCATCAAGAATCAAACTTGGAAGCTTGTCGACCTTCCTAAAGGTAGAAAGCCTGTAGCATGCAAGTGGGTGTTTAAAAATAAACTAAACATAGATGGAACTGTAGGGAGGTACAAGGCACGTCTAGTGGCAAAAGGATATAGTCAAGTTCCTGGCCTTGATTACAATGAGACGTTTGCACCTGTAGTCAAGTCCACATCTGTTAGGATCCTCCTGGCTATAGCAGCTCATTACAACCTTCTAGTCCATCAACTTGATGTCAAAACTGCCTTTCTGAATGGCTTGCTCGAGGAGGACATCTATATGAGTCAGCCAGAGGGTTTTGTCATTGATGAGGACAAGGTTTGTAAGCTTCTCAAGACACTTTATGGACTCAAGCAGGCGTCAAGAGCCTGGTACGAGGTATTTCATAAGCTTCTGATTGAACTGGGCTTCACCTGTTTGGACTCGAACACCAGTGTGTATATTTTGCGTAATGGAGGATTTCCTTATACTTACTGTTTATGTGGATGACAACTTCCTGTTTAGTAATTCTGCTAGCCTGATGGCCCGCATGAAGCATATCCTCCTTTCACAGTTTGAGATGACAGATCTCGGTGAGTTGACCTTTTCCTTGGGTGTTCAGTTCCATATGAACAAGACAGATGGCACCATCGATATTTACCAGGAGCACTTTGTCACTCAACTGTTGGAACGTTTTCACATGGTCGATGCTAAGCCTGTTGCTACCCCCATGGCACTTGGCGAGAAGCTTTCCTTGGAGCAATGCCCGACTACTGAGGAAGAGAAGTTGGCCATGAGCGAGGTACCCTATAGACAAGCTGTTGCTACCCCCATGGCACTTGGCGAGAAGCTTTCCTTGGAGCAATGCCCGACTACTGAGGAAGAGAAGTTGGCCATGAGCGAGGTACCCTATAGACAAGCTGTTGGGTCCTTGATTTATCTCTCTGGATGGACCCGTATGGATATTACTCGAGCAGTTGGGGCTGTGAGCCAGTTTTTGGAGAATCCAGGCCAGCCTCATTGGACAGCGGTAAAACGCATTTTTAGATACCTCAAAGGTACCCCCAGGGCAGGCTTGCGTTTTGGGCGATCCAAGGACAGTTTATCCCTCACAGCTTATTACGATGCGGATTGGGCGGGGGATTCAGACACTAGGCGTAGTGTGGCAGCTTATTGTACCTTCATGGGCAACACAGCAGTCTCATGGAGCAGCAAGAAATTATCTAACATCTGTTTATCTTCGACAGAAGCTGAGTACGGTGCCATGACTCATGCTGCCAAGGAAATTATATGGATTCGAAGTTTTTTGAAGGGCCTTGGACAGCTTCAACCTGGACCCACACCACTTTGGGGAGACAACCAATCTGCCATCGCACTTTCAAGTAACCCTGTATTTCACGCTCGTTCTAAACATATCGAGATAAGTCACCATTTCATCCGTCAGGCAGCTGAACAAGGAGAGGTAATCGTGTCTTATGTTCCTACTGAAGACAATGTTTCAGATCTCCTTACAAAAGCACTCTCTAAGCCAGTACATGAAAAGCATACTTTTGCTGCTGGCATTTGTCCTATACCTGCTGTATCAACCAAGGGCTCTGCCCATTAGCTAGGTCTTTCGGTTCTAATCCTCCGATTGGAGTTTGCCTTGTGTTTTTAGCAGTTTGATCAGATCTTCACGTGCCTTATCAGACTTCGCAAACTCTTCCTTGAGGGCTGTCCAACCACAGGAGTGTTAGCAACCATCCTAGCAAGGCAGGCAGTCATACCAGTAGTGCTTTCAGTTAGGTACTTACAGCCATAGTCCACGAGAACTCCAGACTCTGTCATATGTGAGACAGGCTTGCTTTTCTCCTTTGCTGTTTTTGCCTTCTCCTTTCTTGCCACAGTCTGTTTCTTCTTTCCAGCCTTCACTCCCCATTCTCTCTCCATGTATTCCTCGTCGTCTGAATCCAGAGGCAAAGGAACCTTCATACAAGCCAAGAGTTCCTCCTTTGCTGCCTCCACAGCAACAGTCCCTACTCCTCTTTTGCCCTGTTGTTCAGTCTCCTTGCAGATCACCTTGTGGAACTCCACACTGGGGGCAGCGAACACTTGGCGTGGAGTGCCCTTATCATCGAAGTTTTGATCGCGCCTGGCAGTTTTGGCCTTCGAGCTCTCAGCTGGAAGTGGAGCTCCAGTGGGAGCATTGAAGGACACAATGCAGGAGTCAAGGCAGAACATATTGGGAAGGAAGGACTGGCGCTCAGAGAATTTCCTCATTGGAATCCAGGTCCTCTCACAGCTCATACACCTGAGGCCCTGCACCGAGTCCGACATGCTGAAGACTACAAGATTCTGGTGGAAGCAGCGGGAAGGACGCGAGCGAGAGAGGAAGATGGCAAGGATTGCCACCGAGAGTAAGAGGAGGAGCAGTTCTGTGATGCTCAGTGTCGCCATAGCTCTAGATATAGGCGGTAGCAAGCGTAAGCGAGGAGCGTAGGCGCAAGGAGTAATAGCAAGTTTGTTTTTGTTGGCTGCATGCCAGCCTCATGGGTGTGAGTACACTCATTTGCTCAGACACTTAAAGAACATTTCATCTAGTCCTCTAGCTTATATTCCCGTTTTGAAAATATTTCAACTAAGTGGGAGTATTGGAATATGTTAAGTTAGGAACTGCCCAGCAGTTATCTACCTATCTAGTGGTAGTTTTATATTTTCAGTTATAGCGGTTTAATAACCGAGTAGCCTTTTGGCTATATAACACTCTTTACTTTTCTAATACAAGTAGCAGTACTTTTCCATATGCTTGTGCACTTGCTCCCCGCCGTCTTGTGTTTGACCACGGCCTAGCTTGGATCCTGGGATGGCACACACTTGCCTCCTTTTAGGGACCAGTCCACACACACAGCCCTAAGGCAACCGTATAAACTTTATGAAGTAGAGACAAGTCCACACCCACATTCCTATGGCAACCGTATGAACCTCACGAACCAAAGACCAGTCTACACCCACAGCCCTACGGACAATTAAAGGGAGAGGATTTTATACAAACATATAAAATCTCATACGATGTTATTGATTTATTTAATAAAAAATAATGTATATCTATTATGTATCACCAATAAGTAACAAGCACCGCCTTAAAACTGAAGTTAGGGTTTGGTCCGCGGGATGAAGTGCTTGGCTTTGGATGAGCGGGGCTGAGCACTTGGATGGGAGAGAGCTAGCAATGATTTTGTGTGGAGTCTTGATGCCGTGGCCAGCGGGCGTGATAGCTAAGATTCCAGCTTGTACTCTTTTGTAAATAACGAGCAGCATCTCGTGTGAGGTGGCCTGCAAGTCGTCAAGGATGGTGGGCTGCTTGGAGTTTGGAGCCTAGTATGTATTGAGAGGAAGATACCATTGTGAGGTTCCACTTCCCTTGCACTTAGGAGTGAGTCGGCAAGAGCCAAGGCCACGTGCTGCTTCCACCTGTTCCCTTGATCATGATTTTGTCTCACGCAAATGCCTCTCAACAAGGAGCATCAGTGTCAAATTGCAAGAAGGGTCCATGAGAGGTGGGACGTCCTTTAGCTCTGGGCCTTCCTCATGCAGGCGCTCCCTCCCTCTCACCAAAGAATCCTCTCCCCGAATTTAGACTATCTCGAAGCAAGTGCCGCTCATCGCCATGTCGGCACATTGGAGGTTCCTCACCAACATGCATGTAGTTAGGCCTACCACATCCAGGCATGGTACTTTGAGTCCTCAGGAAAAGTTTTGTAGGAGAAGAAAGGGCAACATGTAACAAGAACAACTCTACTACGCGATGCTTGACGTGCAAGTGTAGGTGGAGGAGTTTGTGACAAAGCTGAGGCGCCAATACATTTTTGTTGTGTCCAAGCAGCTGCAGTAGCATGAGCATGGATTTTTTGCATTTTAGAACGAGAGACGAGTCCACACCATACAAAGAACTGTATGAACTTCAAGGAACGAGACCAATCCACACCCATAGCCCCACAAATGATTAAAGGAGGATTTTATACAAATGTATAAAATCTGATACGATGTTATTGATTTATTAAATAAAATAATAAGGTATATCTATTGTGTACTACCAAAGTGATAGCACCGCATAAGGTTTCGTCTCCTGGATGAAGCGCTTCGCTTTGGAGCTTGGGGTGGAAGTTTTACAAGCAGGTCTTAGCGCTTGGATGGGAGAGCTAGAAATGGTTTTGTGTGGAGTGTTGTTGCCATAGCCAATCATGGATGGCTAGCATCTGCTTCTACCCGTCAGAATAAAGAGTACCATCTCGTCTAAGGTGGCCTGCGAGTTGTCAAGGACGGCGGGCTGCTTGGAGCCTAGCACGGTGTTGAGAGGAAGAGATCGTTATCATGCTCTACGAGTAAATTGACAAGACCAAAGAGCGTGTTGAGAAAAATAGAGCATTGCGAGGTTCCACTTCCCTAGAGCTTAGGAGTGAAATGGCAAGACCCAAGGCGTTGTGCTGCTTCCACCCGTCACAATCATAGTGGTTGCGCAGTAGAGGGTGTCATTCATATGATATTTTGTTTCTTGAAGAAGAAGAAGAAGATTAGAAAGGTACAGAAAGAAGGCAACTATATACCTAATTTCTCTGCAACTTTTATAATTTAACTCATTCTTGACTGTCTCTTTGTCCTAGTTTCTTTCGCACGATGTTGGTAGGATTCTACAACGTTTCTTGCATATTTCCACTCTGCCAGTAAAGGTATAGCTTTACAACCATCTTGCAGGCAGCTTCCCAGTTTTTCTGAGAACCCGAACATCGCTCTTGAATATTATCCTGGGCATCAAGACTTCGTTTTCGTTTCACATTGATCCGGTACATTGTTCACCATGAGGTTTCACAAAGCAGCTTCGGAGCCACTTTGAAGATGCCTGCTGAATTCGCCGGAAATATTTCTTCTTGTTGAAGACACCTGGAAGAACTTGATAAAGCAATTCCACCATCTGTTTCTTCCAATCTTCCGACTTCTCTCCAGATGGGCTTGCTGTGTTCTCAGGCAGCGCTCTCACTTCCTCTTGTTCTGACGATGATGAATCTTCAAGTGGTTGAGGTAAATGATCGGCGGGAGATTGCTGCTTCTTCAGCCTCTCCTTACGCTTTTGATTGACCATCTTGTGCACTCTCTAGTCACTCAGAGGAATGGACCATGCTCCGATACCACTAAGTAACACCCCTCACTGCGCAGCCAGTAAGGAAGCGACAAGTGCTGGCTTCCCAGCAGTCTAGGACCTCGCCAATTCACTCCACAAGAGACTTGCACAATTCTCAGCGCTCTCAACCTCACGACATAGCACTAGGCTCCAAGTAGCCCGCCATCCACTGACGACTCGCAGGCCAGCTCCTCGAGTTGTTGCTCTTTATTGCAAGAATACAACGATGGAATCTGGCTATCTACGCCCAACTGGCTACTGCCCTTGACTCTACGACAAGCTCACTAGCTAGCTCTCTGACTCTCTCAACATGGCAAAACAAGACACTTGCTCGCTCTCCAAGAATGAGTCTAACTTGTTACTTAAAGCCCTTGCTCTAGCTCTTATATATCCCGCAGCCTGACCTCAACTAGGCAGCTGTTAAATCTAGGGGTTCTTACAGACCACCGATCACTAAGAATCCTCTCTAAGCAGCTCTTCATTTGTGGCTGTAACAATTCCTGTAACAGGAGACTGCATGAAGCATGCATGCAACACATGCATCTTTTTAGCAGGGCATCTACTAACTTAATTTTTTACCTTTCAACTTTTCACTTTTCTATCTTATTTCACTAGTGCTGTTATTTCAACACTACTTTATATGCGCGTCCAAATGGCTTAGGCCAAATGGACACACATTTATAAGAACCTCGTAATTAAGCATCCTGAGCTTAGATTGGTATTTAGATGGGGTCGGGTGCCTCAAGGGAGTGGATGCCCTTGGTACAAGTAGCTTAGGCTAGTACAAGTTGCTCAGTACCAAGTCCCATGACGGAAATCCGTCCTTAGTGGACTTAAATATTCTTCTTCTTCTTCTGCTTTCGTATTGTATTAAAAAAATTGAAAATCAAACCATCGGCCACGCACATCGCATAACAATAGCATGTCATACGCACGCCTTTAGGAAAATATATGGAAACGTCAAGAGATCTCCGGATAACCATTTCTGAACAAGATAAAGACTACTCACACATCTGAGAAACCAGACCACATGACAAAGCCATCAGTAGCGCAGCGCCCTCTTCTTCATCGTCAGCCAAGCGTCGATGAAAACGCGGAAGACTCTCCTCATTGCCACCTTCAGCCTCATAATCAGAACTGGGTACACAGACAGAAGGCATACTGATAACAGACACCAAAGGTGCTGGTGGCCTGATTGAGCAAAGATTCGACATGGGAAGTTGTTGCCATTTCAGGCAACCTCTAGCCCATCTCCTTCTTGAACTGTCATCCACAGTACCAGGACTGGAGGCATCAAGTGGTAAAGATGACGTATTGATTCGCTTACGAGCATGCAGGTCAAGGCTCGAACCTGCAATCTGCATACTCGCCGTAGCTTCTGCCCAAGCCTGTTCAGGTTCAAAAGCTGCTATGTTCTGCTTACGTTTTGACACTTTAGCAGACACTGGACTCCGTTGAGCAGATAAGGGGCATTGGTAACATGAATCCACATTCCCACTGGCTGCAGTACGCCGTCCGGCCTTCTTGTATCGTATGCCACATGCATTGCAAAGCGACTGCATTCCAGAATCAAGCAAGCAAGTTATAGATGGACTGATCTAGCTAAAAACTTCATCAGGACTGATCTAGCAACCAGCATCACACAGGACTGATCTAGCTACTAGCTTCACCATTAAGAAACAACAAATTCCAGAAGCACACCACAAAGCCATCTCAAAGACAGCTAAACCCGACGGCACTTCCCTAGATCACCTTTGGGCCTCCAGGACCATTTCTCCACAGAGGAGTTTTGACTGTCCCGCAGTGGGCACATGTCCTTTCCATGATCCGACAACCAATTGCATCGACAGCTTGATGACGAGCATCAGGAAGTGACATTGGACTGCCAGTCACCATACCGATGCCTTTTGTTATCAAGGTTCCAGATGGATCTCCTCTGACATTTCTGTTGCCAAAACCTGAAACAATTACAGGAGGTAACCACGGTTTCCTTGAGGCCCTGAGAGTGCTCCGGGCAGAGCGCTCCAGCAAGCTGCTACCAGCGAAAGAGTCAGATGCGTCCGAGCTCTCAGACGATTCCAGTTCCTCGGGGTAACTCTTTTGTTGAACAAAGCTCCAGCATGATCCCGTACTATTTCTGTTGGACGCCCCATCAGTAGAAAATTGGGATACTACAGCCTTAGATGCCTTATTCATAACTGAATTGTGACGCTGTCCCTCTCCTGTACCTGTTGACTGGAAACAGATTCGTAGCCATCAGCTGCTTACACACTGATAAGTGCAGGGGTCAGAACCTTTTCCCCGATCAGTTCCACAGACAGCAGACTTCTTCCACACACCACACCAGCCATGCCACATGCTTGACGACCAAAGCAACAGGCATGTCATAAAGAACAAAAGGTATACACAAATTGGTTACGCCCAGATTTTGGAACCATATTGATCTCTCTTGACTAACCTGGAGGAGACAGCGGTCTTTGCAGCTTGTGATTGTCCATGGTGCCACCCCGTTGCTCCCTATCTGGCTTTCACCCCTTCCTTTTGAAGGTGCTGGGCTCACTGTTAGGACTGGATAACCTTCTATGACCCCAGACTTATTGTCACTGAAGGTCTTGGGTGTGTGGCCACAGCCAGTGTCCTCCTCATCTATGCCTACAAGCTGGGGTTGAGTTGATTCAGGAGTGAAGACGACAAGATTGTTCAGCGGCTTCATATCACTATGGTCATGGGCACATCCCACTCCTCCAGGCAGATCCTGTGACGCATCCGCGAAACTGTTCAAAATATAGGGGCCTGTGCAAGACAGTTGCAGAGAGATATCTAGATCATTCTGTTGGGGGGTTCGAAGTGAGAGTGTACAATCCACCTGCCCCAATGTCACATCCCCACGACCCATATCCGGCTCACTGTACAAGTTGCAGAGAATATGTGTCCCAGAAGAAGCAAAGGAATTTGCACACACTGCAAGACTTGCATTATGGAGGGACGGAGGAGTTATTGTGGCCCCTCCATATTCCATGTTAGTCAGACCTCTCTGGCAGCCTACAGAGGTCCCTACAGGACCTCCATTATTGTTACATGACAAGCTTCCCCCAGAGTATGCAGGCAACTCAGCGCACGAACGACCCTCAGAGTGCTGCATCTCATCCTCTGTCTGAATCTGCCTGAGCCAGAATTTTTTGAGGGGGATCTGCCCGTGCACCGTTGGAAAAAAGCAGTGGGACTGTATCATCACTAGCACCTGGGCAAAGCTTGAAATGTCTCCAAGAATTCCAGACCACATCGAGTAGCCTATGTCACCCAGTGCTTTGAAACATTTGCGCAATCCCCAGCGCACTATTAAGTATGTCCATGAGGTGCGCCCGCCTGAAAGGTAGCAACAGAAACATGCATGTGTACTTCTCGCTTCCTCCTTACAATCCCAAAGCTTGCACGGAGGGTGATTCTGACCTCTGTCAAGGCAGGCCCCAACTGTATCACTGATACAAAATTTGAAGGTCTTGAAACACGCTGATTCAAGACCATAACACACACTTAAGACGGTGAGATGGACTTTCAGCCCTGATGTCCGAAACTGCTGGCATTCAAAAGCCTGCTATTCAACAGCATATAGGAAGGAGTCAAGAAATGATCCAAAGGTAGAAACTAGCGAAACACAGTTTACGGCTAAATGCGATGGCACGATACCAACTAGGTTAGCGATGCGTGACCAAAAACTTGGAATCGAGGGGGCATTCCGGATAATTCACAGGCTGCTGTCCCAACCCCATCGCTCTCAGGATACCTTGTACCACTAGCAAACTCCCACCGCCATTCCAGACGTAGACTCGCCACAAGCTTGGCATCCACTACCATCAGCCCTTCCCCAAAGCTCGGGAAGGAAAACCTTATCCCGAGACATACGGGCAGCTGAGTAGCTACCGTAGGATGTGACGTTCTCTTCCCGGACAGCGTCAAATACACTCATTGATTTATAAAGTCTCCGAAATTGCTACAAAAAGTAAAATCGCCTCATTCTTAGCGGTAAGTCTATATTTTCACCCATGTTACCGCTAAAAAAACTATTTCTACCTATATAATAACGTCCGTCACTACGCAGCCAATAAGGAAGCTACCAGTGCTGCCTTCCCAGCGATCTAGGACCTCGCCAATTCACTCCACAAGAGACTTGCATGATTCTCAACGCTTTCAACCTCACAACGTAGCACTAGGCTCCAAGTAGCTCGTTGTCCACAGACGACTTGCAGGTCACCTCCTAGAGGTGCTGCTCTTTATTGATAGACTACACACTTGAATCTGGCTATCTACGCCTAACTAGCTACTGCCCTTCAGTTAAGGGCAAGCTCACTAGTTAAGCTCTCCACAGCTCTCTCAACACAAGGCTTGCAACGCATCATAAACTGAATGATGATGATGAAGATGATTACTTAAAGCCCTTGCTTTCGCCCTTATATATCGCGCAGGCTTGCCTTAACTAGGCAGCTCCTAACTCAGGGGATTCTTACAAACCACCGCTTGCAACGCATCATAAACTGAATGATGATGATGAACATGATTCCTTAAAGCCCTTGCTCTCGCCCTTATATATCCCACGGGCTCCTTAACTAGGCAGCTACTAAATCAGAGGATTCTTACAAACAACCGGTCACTAAGAGTCCTCTCTAGACAGCTCTTCAGTAGTGGCTGTAGCAACTCCTCTCTAATAGGAGATTGCCTGAAGCATGCAACACATGCATATTCTTAACATGGCAGCTACTAATTAGCTTTTTACCTCTTTTAACTTTTCATCTTTCTACCTCATTTTACCAATGTCGTTACTCTCTCCCCCACTGGGAAGATGTCATTGTCCTCAATGACCTCCAATGTAACGTGAGATGATCCATGATCCTTGTTGCACATCTTCAAGTGAAACCCAAACAGGATCTGCATAACCACGAAGCCTTACCATATACTCTGGTACATAACCACAAACAGCAGGCACTTCTCTCTCTGCTAGGAATTCAACAATCTCCCACAATCCATGAGGTCTGTGTTGAACCAGGATGACATAATTCTTCCCGTTCATATCTTCATTCTCTTTTGAAATCACAAATGGTTTTAGCAGAGAGACATTATGAGGGAAGATCCATTGTGAAAGAAGATCTATTCAGGTAGTTGTAGTTTGAAAGCCACATTCCCAATGCACTTCAAAAGTACGAAAGATCCTTCATACTTGGACCTGAACTTTGAAGTCAGCCCTTATGGTAGTGGGAAATCCTTCAATTTCACCCACACCTTGTCACCTACTTGAAACTCTGCCTTTGTCTTGTGCCTGTCAACAAACTTCTTTTGCCTTTCTTGAGCTTCGGCCAAAATCTTCTTAGCAACTTCTTGCGTAGCCTTAGGTGGAGGCACCTCTGCGAGAGGGAAGAAGAAGAGAAGAAGGTGGCGGGGAGTGAGCTAGAGCTAACTTCCTGATTATGTGGTTGTTTTCCCCACTAGGAGAGCCTTAGGGTGAGACCCCAAGAGGCCGAGAGGAGGCTTGGAATTGGGAAGTAGCTTCCTCCTTTGACAGCACTTGGGAAGTAATTCACTCCCCTAGTAGCATTTGGGAAGAAGAGCACCATGCCTCGGCGGGAAAGGGTGAGGGAAGGACACGCTGTGAGGATTCCTCCTCATGAGGAGGAAAAGGAAAGAAAGCGCTGACGGTAAGGCGCCGGGAAGAGGTGAGTCGAGATGCTTCACATTTTTCAGGCGACTCAATCCCGTGATTTGGTAGATTTCAAGCGATTGGGAGAGGAGAACATCCAATTGGGATGGGTGTATGGCCAATGGGCCTACACCAATTGGGAATAATTAGTGCTATATCAACCTCCATCAATCGGGCAGCCCTTGCCGCTCTGGAAGGAATGCTCGGCCCGGCCCATGGTCTTTGGGCGGTTCGGGCATTCAACAGTGTATAGGAGGCCGGAGGAGGAGGCTCAAAATTGCTACTCTCCTCGAGAGGACAAATGGAGAAGAGGATTGCCCTCTCAAAGATTCGCGAAGTCTGGACATGATGGATGGGCCGGAGGTGAAGGCTTACAAATGGTGGAAGGCGGACAACATCAAGGAGGCCAAGTAGGCGGCTCTTTGCTAAGATTGTGTTAGGGTTGAATGCAAGCGGACTTCTTATTTCGGCACCAATTTCCTTCAATTTTTGTGCAAGATTTCGCGAGGAGCCAAGCCAGATTGGGGCACCATCATGTATGAGGCCTATATCCATCACAAGGAGAAGCTCCTTCGGCCAAATTCGGTAGATGAAGAAGGGCCAAGGCCATGTCCTCAGCACCTATTTGGTGCATTTGTGGGAAACAGAGGGACTCCTCACCAGCAAGGAGCTGGAGGATGCTTGGCATCCTTCGGAGATAATCCACCTTCAGCCAAGCTTAGAGCGACCTTTGCCTTTTGCTCTGAGGAAGACCATGGGAGGCCAGACCTCCACAAGCACACCAGGACCAAGGGCGGAGGAAGTAGAGGCAACGAGGTTGCCGGAGTGAAAGGCCTTCCCCCCACAAGAGCAAGGGGAAGGAGAGGAGCAAGGTTCGGCCGAGGAGGGCCAGATGGTAGTCTATGAGAGGAGGACTACCATAGGAGGGGTGACAGCCCCAAGGGTGGGAGGAGTCCCCACCATTTCGTGGGTGCCTAGGAAGAGCACCCGGCGTCTACCGGTGGTGGCGGTTACCGTGGTGGCGGTCGACTACCACGGTAGATAAGCCGAACTACGCGCTTAGGGGCGACCTACCGCGGTAGACAAGCACCCTACGCCGGTAGGCAAGCAGCCTACGGCGGTAGGAAGAAGGAAGAAGGCGATGCGGCGCTTTACCGAGCCGCCGCCATCACCGTCTTTGGCGGGAGGCGAGATGGGGCGGTGCGAGGCGGCAACAGCTACCTTTCCACCGCTCTGGGAAGCACCATCGCCTCTG
The DNA here is from genome assembly GCA_010909165.1 of Anthoceros angustus. NCBI lineage: Eukaryota > Viridiplantae > Streptophyta > Anthocerotopsida > Anthocerotales > Anthocerotaceae > Anthoceros > Anthoceros angustus. Next base: position 40,319 of record MU008213.1, read on the forward strand.
GTGGCCCGTGGGTCTTCTCGCCGTCCGCGAGACCCCAAGCATACCGTCCATGGCGGTTGCCAATACCATGCGTTCCTCCACGGCCTTGAGAGAACACCCATTGGGAAATCGGTGGGTGCGGGCATCTCAGTCCATCCAAGGACCGCCCTCTGCAGTCAGGAGAAGTCAGGTGGGCTCTCTCGGACTGATCAGGACCCTTAGGTCTGAGCGGCACCCTCGTCCAGTCCTTCCACCTCCTTGGCCATTTGCCGCTAACTCCTTCTCATGCCGTCTTTGTTTGGGGCTCGGAGGTGGTGAGGGGTCTGGGCTAGCCCGTTTCCCCCTTCCTGCCGGAGACATGGTGGCCTCGAGTGGGGTTCGCCGGTGGCCCCTGCGCCTTGGGCGGCATCACCGCCTTCTTCGGCTTCCTCGCCTCCACGCCACTCCGTAGGTAGGGAGGCGGAGGAGCCGTCTTGGCTCCTTGGCGCCTCGTTGGTGGGGCGTCTTAGCCTCTTGGCGACTCTCCTCGTCCGTGGGCTCAGATTCTTGGGGCGTGAGTGGGGTTTGCTAGGCGTGCGCGCCGGCCTCAGTTCTCTCCACAGCGGTGCTCCGTCGGCGCAGGGAGCTCCCGGGACTAAGAAGGGGAGGCGGGAATATCCTTCCATACCTCTCGGGGTGGGGGTCCGTTCAATCGGATGGAATGGAATCCCTTCCCAATCGTCGTCCTCCGGCCTGCGTTTGGCCTTGGAGGTGGGACCTCGCCTCTGGCGCCTTTGCTCCTTCACGCTCACCTCGCGAGCCGCCCGGCCCTTTCACGGCGCTCCTCCTCTCCCTCCTTGGGAGGTTGAGGTGTCCCCATACATGGATGAGGAAGGCGATGGTGTGATGCGTGACTTCTTGCTCCTTAGCTTCACTGGCCTCTGGTTGGCTTCGGGTGAAGATGATCCGCCTCACCTTTCCCCGCTGAGAGCGTGCAGGGCAGAACACCAAAGATTGTCACCAAGGTGAGTCCACCTTGGTGAGCATGTCGATAATGACCTTGGCCTCGCCTTCTCCCACTTTGTCTGGCGGTCCAGGCATCAACCACCGGTAGTTGGACAATTGTTGGCCCCCGCTTGGCTTCTTGCCTCTACCTTCCCCTCACTTGAGTTCGGACCCCTTTAATTTCTTCCACCGGGCGGTTGTAACCGCGCCAGGGACTTCCACGGTCCACCCCAGGGTCCTCCGTCGAGGGCTCTTGGGCGCACCTCCTTGTTGGCGACCGCCAACATCTTAAGCGTACTCTCGGACGAGGAATGTTGTCGAGCAATCGAACTTGGCGAAGATGTCTAGGTGCCATTGCTCTGCTCTCCGCTTCCCTCCGGCCGGGCACGAAGTTGGGGTATCTCTTGGTAGCGATGTTGCGCTCCAAGCGCCGAGCTCCCCACACGCCGCGCCTTCTTGGGTCCCATCGCCGCGCGCTCTTCCGCTCTTTGGCCCAGGAATTATGCTTCAACCTCCTCTCTGCAGCCGCATTGGCGCTCCAACCCGCGAGGTGAGCCATGTGCAAGAGTGCAGGCGCTCAAAAGACAACGCCGGTGGGTGTCGGCAGTGCAGCCGTCAGCGAGGTCACGGGGAGGAATGACCTTCGCTCCCGTGGCCGCGTCGCGAGTAGGCCAGCTAGGAGGAGGCGCCTCTTTGCCGTAATTGTCGGTGGCCCGCGCTTACTCTAGCCTCTACGCCCGCGGCGTACTCACGGCCTTCTGTTGTGTTGTGCCGGAGGCGTGAATACACTATAACGTGCAGCAACCCTAGGTCCTGGTCTGCATGCCGTCCACCAGCCGGGTGGCCACGTGGCCTCGTGCTGAAATACGCTCCGACTCCTAAGTTACTTTGCCCGGCGTGCTTATCCCGTCTGCTCGGGAGTGTAGTCGGGACTTACCGCATGCGCTCGGTCAGGTCCCCATACCCACTCCGGGGTGTGGTCACAGTGAACACTCCAGTGCGGTCAGGGCCCGCCGCCTACTCGGTGTAGTCCGGAGTGCCTCGACCCTTATTTCTCCTTTTCCGCCTTATTCCCTACTCCACGCCTACGAAAAAAACAAAACCTAGCTCATTTCCTACCCAAGGGAAGAGTCCGTGGCCCACAGTCCCTTCCCTCAATGTTGCTCTCCTCTCTTCTCCATTTTAGAGAAGGCTTCCTGGGTCAAGATCTTCGTTGCTCTTTTGCCTGCTGTTTGATTTGTCCATACCTACCATAGAGCATTTTCAAAGATCCTTCCTCCCCATTCACCGTTCGATGATGCCTTCTCCTTACTGATTTTTCCGGGCCTTCTTGCGTTGGACTCCTCTCCAGGTCCCGGTTCCTCCCTTGACCGTGGGGTGAGGGAATTTCTCACCCCTTCTCCTATCATCGGGTAGGTACCGTCCTTGGTTTTCCTCCGGCCCGCTCAGTCGGCCGCATATCATCCCTTCCAGGGGGCATGCTACTGGATCCCCCTGCTCTTCCATCCTCAGTAGGGCCCCCATGGCCCCTTCCTCGGACCCTCTTAGTAGGTCCACACATCCCCAGTGGGTTGCCTACCTATCATGGTAGGGTGATCACCTACCGTGGTAGGCTGATCACCTACAAGCGTAGGCTGATCTCCTACCTTGCCTCTGGTGCCCTCTTCTTCCCGTGGCACCGCGATCCCTTCTCCTTCCACTCCTTCTCCTGACTCCTCGGAGTCCATATCACTTGTGGCCTCATCAAAGTCTAAGGCCCCCAGCCTCACTTGTAGGAGAGCCTCCTGGTCATCATCATGAGGCCCCAAAGTCCTCCTTTTTGAGAGGCGCAGCACCTCGTTGTTGGCCTTCAGAATTCGATTTTGGAGATGGGCTCCCATCAAGATCTGCAGGCCACTCTCCATCTTCACACCTACCCTTGTAGGCGTCTCTTGCCATCGTTAATTCTCCTACCCTCACATGAAGGGCGACATTCTCTTCCTTGGCTTCCTTGAGTTGGTTGGTCAATTTCGATTGAAGGGCATAATCCGCCCGAAACCGTCTCTTCCTAACTACAAGCATTTTGTGCACCACCTTCTTGTGGCGCTCCTCCTCCTGGACTCTTCTTTGCTCCAGGTCAGCCACTTGCTTAGCAAACTTCTCCCGCTCCTCTTGCCAAGCATCTTTCTCACGCTCCAGCCCTTGCACTTGGAGATCTAGCCTGATCAACTCCATGCTCCTTACTTCCAGGCTTAACCGGGTTTTTCGTAGCTCCCCCTACTAGAAATGGCAGCCCATGTTACACTTTATGTTAAGATTTGGACCCCTGGATGTAACACTTATGTTGCAATTTTGGGGTCATGTAACACTTTTTGGGCTTCTTATTACAATTTGGCTTGGAAACCAAAGCAGGCGTTGTTACTAACCATGTTGCCATGGTGTTACATTATGTTGAGATGAAGTGAGAGGTGCTTTTGTCCTCTCTCAAGATTTGCTTGTCCGGGTCATGTACCACACTAGTTGATTACGCACCACCGCATCCTCTGAGCCTCCTCTCGTCCTCATTGTCTTGTACAAACCCTAGCAGCCGTTCCAATTGGCTTTCCTCCTCGGTTAGACGCCCCTCCATCATGATTAAATAGCATTAGGTACCTCAAATTCGATTGGCATAACTGGAGAATGCCCATAGGTTGGAAGTAGTGTACAGATTAGTTGGTGGTTACCTTCTCCGTCACCCGAAGGCCCATAGCTCGATGGTAACTTGGTATCGATCGTGCGCATAACTTAATGAGCTTATTAGGGATCTCGGCGAATAAGTCCGTTGGTCTTCTCCGTTAACCCATTGGCCTTGGGTTGTATGGTCGCATCTTTGCGATGAGTTATCTGAAATAGTCAGTCATTGCATTGAGGAAATGAGTTCCCCCTATAAACACCAAGCTACAGCGGACACCCATACCATGTTATGATGTTTTTGTAGAGGAACTTTGCCACAGTGCTTGCAGAGTCCGTCCTTGTTGCCATCGCTTCTACCACACAGTGCGGTGGTCGTTGCCAGTATCTCTTCATGTGTGCTTTGTCGTGGTGCATAGGTCCGGCCGAGTGATACCTATTTTTCGAGAAGGCGTGGTGCTAGTATGGGCTGTTGACCATTGAGTTGTTGGGGTCGGCTTCCCGATCCGCTGACAAGCATCACATCGCTTCACGAACTGGTGCGTTTCCCTATACATGGTGGGCCACCAGTACCCAGCCTCCAAGATCTTTTTGGTGGTGACCTACGCCGCATAATGTCCACCACCCAGTCCCTCATGCATCCCTTTTATTACTACCTCCGTTTCCGCCTGTTGGAGGTATCTCCGTTCAACTCCGTCCGGCCTCACCTTGAAGACGCATCCGTTATACATCCGAAAAGGGCGGGCATAGTGCACAAAGGCTTGTTGTTGGCTACGAGTCAATCCGCGTGGCATCTCCATCTCCACAGTCGCTCCGGCTCATGGTTACTGGCTCCCTCGGCGACTCCTTCTCGTTTACTGGCTTCTCGGTTCTTACGACTCGCTCCTCACTTTCCGCCTCCCATGGCCACCGGGTTCCTCGTGCGGGAAGGCGTCCTCACGATGCGGGGCGCTCGGTCTTGATCTCGGCAGTCGGTGTTTGGTGTTGCAGTCTGTCTCCACCTCAAAGGTGAACTCTTGGAGTGTGAATCCACCTACAATTAAATCACAGCAGTGCCTTATTCACGAGATGCTTGAGCGCAAAGTGGTCCACATAGAACACAAACTCGTTGGGTAGGAGGTAGTGCCTGAATTTCTTGATCGCGTACACCATGCCCAGTGCCTCCCGCTCCGTGGTAGTGTACCTTCGTTCCGCATGCGTGAGCTGCCTTCCAGCGTAGTAGATCGGATGATCCCTCCGCTGATCGTCCTTTTGGCTGAGCACAACTCTCGGAGATGGCGAAAACACATCCACATATCACGATGAAACCGCTACCCCGGTCCGGACCTTTCAATGCTGGAGCACTTATCAGGTGATGCCCAGATCCTTGAGCAGTCTCTCTCTCCGGTGTCCAAGTCCTCTTCCTTCCGAAGCAACTCTGTCAGCTTGGCGGCGCGCTTGGCAAAGTCCTTAATGAACCGTCTGTAGTAACCCACCATGCCCGGGGAATCCTCGCCCAGCTCCTTGATTTGTGGGTTGCAAGGCAGATGGCCGGACTTTATCTTGGTCCAACTCTATCCCTCGTGCCGATACCCGATGCCCAAGCAGGATTCCCTCCGTCATGCCGAAGTAGCATTTCTCCGGATGTAGGTACAGCTGAGTTTCCCTATAGCACTCCAAGCACTTCCGCAGGTGGCCAACATCCTTGTCCTCCTCGCCGTGCACACAAAAGTCGTCCAAGAATACCTCCATGAAGTCCCTCAAGAAATCCCGGAAGACATTGGTCACCATCCGCATGAATGACCCTGGCGCTCCCGTCATCCCGAAGGCGCTTCTCTTGTAGGCGAACGTCCCCCACTCCGTCGTGAACGTGGTCTTGTCCCGGTCAGAGCTCCCTCGAGTCTGCGTTAGTTGGTTGTACGAGTAGCCATCTAGGAAGTAAATTGGGCACGCCACCTTGTCAGAGTATATGTCATCTCGAAGGCATGGGAAAGTGATCCTTCGGTGGCGGCATTAGTTCCTCCAATCTGGCGGGGCGGATTTGCAGATTTCTTGGGCACCACAACAATGGGTGCCACCCATTCGTTGTTTACAATCGGGAAGATGATGTCCACCTCCAAATATTTGTCCAGGACCTCCTTGACCTTCAGCGAGTGTTTGGGATTTAGTTTATATTGGCCGAATTGACGGGCACACGCGAGTCTATCAGGTGTTCTCCCCTTTGTTTGGGATGCCCTTCATGTCAAGTGACCTTGAAAGCAAATACCTCATTTGAACTCCCCTACGGTGTGTGAGGTCTCGCTTACTCCGTTGGCATGCCCTTCCGGAACTTTAAGGACTTGCCGGGTCGTACCTCCACGTCTTCCACATCGTCCGGATTGACTGTCTCCCTTTCCCTCGCAGCTTCGCTACGTCCAAACCCTTCATCCTCCATCCGAGGTTCATCCTCACGCATTCCCCACTCCCGGAAGAGCTCGTCCGAGGTGAAACAGGTCACTTCTTCAGGCTCCACCACCTCGTCATTCGAAGGGCCCTCTCCCTTGCTATCGTCCTCCTGGCTTGGCGCGGCATCCACCCGGAAATAGTTGACGACCTCCGCTCCAAAGGCGTCCCTCCGGTAGTCCATTTCCTCTTCAGACCACGAGATCTTCGGGAAGGGGTAGGCATCATCCGTATCCTCCCGTTTGTCGTTTCCACTGTCCTCGGCAGTGTACCCTTAGTCGTGCTTCTGATTTCCATGATGTGTCCTTGCTCCAGGTGATCGCTACTCGCCCTTCCCTTACCTTCGGATCCCAGTCGACTAGTTTGAAATGGATCTCCTTCCTCCCGAAGTGTAGTTTGTAAGGCGAGTCAGGCCGAGGGTGTCCCCAGCGGTGACCTCGTACCCCAAGGTCCGTGGGGCAGTGACCACAAAAGTCCAGCGTGTAGGGTGCCCTTCATTTGGTGGACTCCGGACAACTCTCCGTAGCGTCTCGACATGTCCGCCATCCTGAGAGTTTTGGTGGATGGCACGAATGTCGTGAACCCCAAACATCTTGCCGTGGCTCCCGTGATGAGGTTGACTCCCGAGCCCGTGTCCAGTGCACGTTTTGATTCGCACCCATGATTTCCACGAACCACGGCGCTCCACAGATCGTGTGGGATACCCACCCTTACCTCCACCGGTTTGGTCTTACGACCTGGAGTGCTTCGGCGTGGTTGTGTCTCCTTGATGGCCCGTCGAACTTCCTGCCGGTACTTCGGATTATCTCTCAATAGCTGTCGAAACAACGCCAGGTGCTGTTGGTTCATCATCAGGTCGGCCACCTTGAATGGCGTGGGAAGCTCCTTAATTGTGCCATGTGTCCGCTGCGGTTCTCCTAGCTCTCCACCACTGCCCCGTTGTGGCTTGACCACCTCCGGATCCTGTCGGATCTCCTCCTGAAGCATCTCCGTCACTTCTCGAACCACATCCGGCGGAAACTGGGGTGTTGCCTTGGGTGGGTCCGTGCTTTCTCTCGCTACCTCAGGGAGTTTCTCCTCGGGTGATTCCTTTGGCAGAGCTGCCCGATCCAACTCTCCTTCCTTGGCTAGTTCCCCCCCTTTGCGGGAGTACCCTCCTCCGTATCCGTGGTACTCTCTCCATTCTTCTTCCTTTTCAGCTGCCTTCTCTCCTTTCACTCCTTTCTGCGACTTCGAGTTGACACCTCCAGCACCTCCAGGGCCACCTCTTCTTCCTTAGTAGTACCCCCTTCACGCCACACCGTCCCAAGTCCCCTCGGTGTCTCCTCCCATTCCTTGATTTGTCGTCTTCAATCTGCTGCGGCGCGGCGGGAATGGTGTGGGCGGTTCAAGGTTCTCCCCGGGGTGGCATAGCGTACCGTCTTTGAGCGAGGGTTCGGGCTGAAGTCTGCCGCCTCCTTTTATCCCACAGGCGTTCAAAATCTCCATTACCTTGCCTGGTGGGGTACGGGCAAGTGTTGGAGTAGTGCCCGGGGTTTCCACAGTTCCAACAGACCACCGCCGCCCAGAGAATCCCCGATGGTCCCCCCATGCGGTGTTGCATCGGCGGTCGGGGCATGGACGCACCCCCCGCCGCAGGATACATCGTCTTTGGGTATCGCGGCCTCGGAGGGGCTTCCTGCACTTGGTAAGCGTCCTCCCATTATTCCTCTGACTCTTCCTTGTAGTCGTACTCCACTTGGTTCACCCGTGCGGAAGGCGGTTAGCCTTGATGCCCATCTTTGGTGGCACACCGCGCACCATAAATGGGTCCGAACCGTAGTGGCCGCCTTCCGCCACTCGATCCTTTACCTGATTGATCGTTAACTCCTCCACCTTCTTCATTACCTGCTCCAGGTCCTCCCTCAAACCCACTACTTCCTTTAAGGGAGCCGGATCAAGTGGAGCCTCTCGCCCCGGGGCAAGCATCACGACCTCCTTTTTTTCACCCCTCCGTTTCACTACGGCCTTCTTCTTCTTATTTTTGCGGCGGGGTTCTTCCTCCTCCGCAGAGACTTCGGACTCTACCTCGGAGATCTCCTCCTCCTCCTCCAAAGAAACCTTCGTCTCTTCATCTTCCTCTTCCGAGGGCTCCTCATCTTCAGACTCCGAGCTCCGTCTCTTCTTCTTCTTCTTCTTCTTCCCTCCCTGGGTCATCCTCGTTCTTCGTTGGTGCATCGACTCCTCGTAGTTCTCGGCCGCCCGGACCGCTTTACTCACATCTTTCTCGGCCAGCACATGGCAGCCATTGGTTTGGGTTGGGCCGACGCAAACCATCCACCTTTGCATGGTGGTGTGGTGAGTGCCAGTCTGGGGCGTAGAACAGCTCGATATCTGATCGGCTTCTCACCACCTCGCTTGATTCTCGAGCTTGGGCGTAGACTTCTGATCGATTCCTCGGAATCTCTCGAGAGAGCATCCTTGACTTCAAAGGTTGCGAGGCGTTAGGGTGCAGTACTTCCTCCGTACCATTGAGCCGCCATTCCCAGGACCCACAGGCAGTTGAATGGTAACGCATCAGGAGCCTTCTCCGTTAAGTTGCAGGACACAAAATCCTCCACAAGGTTTGCATCCCTTCCTTGGCTTCGGCGCGCGCGGCCGGTCGGCCCTGTCCGGTGGGATCGAGTTCGCCCGGTTTGGTCTGGGCGTACGCGCTGGATGCGAGAAAAGGCGGCGATCAGGAGGCAGAGAGGCTTGTTCATGGCGAGGCTCATGGAAGGTTCATGGAGGAGGAGAGGCGGAGGGCGCTGCGGCTGCGCGAGGCCCGCCGCCGTCGCGCCGATGCGGCGCGCAGGCGCCGCACCTGCAGGCAACCACGACCAGCACCGCGAAGCAGGCGCCCACGGTCTTCTGCAGCGCCGGATCCTCGGGCTGCTGAACAGCATGGGGCGCCCACGGGCAGCGCGCGTGAAGGTCTCGGTCAGGCCCGGGATCAGGTGAAAGAAGAAGGTGGTCGAATACGCGATGGTTTCCACGTAGCGGGAGGCGCGGCCGAAGGCGTTCGTCCGGCCGGCCGCCGCCGCGACGAGCAGCACCGCCAGCGTCAGGATGCCCAGCACGTGGGTGCGCCGAAGCCGCCGCGCTGGAAGATCCCAGCCCGTGAGGCAGGTGAGCACCNTCGTTCCTTCAATTGCGGGACTCATTTGTGCTCATCTCCTTGTTGGTGTTCCTCTTCTTTGATAGGTGAAGAAGAGGACCTCGAATGACAACACTTACAGGAGATCACATGTGATGCAATACGACAAATTATCTCTCTTCTTAGGTTATGACCGAAGCGAAAGTCGCAGGCTGCCTTGTTGGACATGGGCATTTCCGGAACAATCACTTGGGAGTCAGGTGTGAATCAACGCCATCTGATTTGCACTATTGGCACAAGGTACAAGCATCATTACTCTTCATGTGGATTTGTTGTGAACCTTGGAAGGGACGAGGGTATGACGAGAATAGGTGTTGACATTAGGTCTCAATAATATTAGCATTTATAGTGTGTGTGTGTGTACATAGATATTATTATTCTACTTACCCCTTCATTAGAGTTACGTCCTTTAGTGAAAGGTTGTGGGAGGCAGATCCCGGGGCTTCCGAGATGCACCCTCTAGCGGCCACACTTATCCCACTGTCGTTTCGTACGTTGGGTTTCGTCCCATGAGACTTGTGGTACGGTTGGATCTTGAGAAATCGCTACTGCACTACACACTACCTCGACCTTCTAAACAAGACGCCCTCTCACGCTCCCTCTCTACACAATCACCAGATCGCTTCTTAAATTCACCAAGCCTCAACCTAACGACACCACACAATTGTGTCACGTCTTAATAGCAAGGTCATCACGGGCCCCAGGGACCCGACCCACACCGCAACCGTCCCTACTCCTAAGACCACTCTTCTCCACTGTGAGCGCCCTCTTACTTGCATTTGGGATTCGTCCCTTAGGCTGCCTGTGGCCTTCCGTTTTTCCTGCACTCTAATCCTCCTCACAACTCTCTCAATCAACAACGCCCTCTCCTTCTCTACTCATCTAACCTTCCTTTCTCCACAATCTCCTACTCTAACACCGATTGTTGGCTCATTAATACCAACTCGCCCTTACGGCACAACTGCCTGGGGTCCGTCTGGAAATTAACAAGTTCTTCCTTGGGCCGGTTGCTATGTGGTGTGTACCAGACAGCGAGAACCTCCAGGGAGTCTTTCCCTGCAGTCTACCCTCAAGCCGAGAGTTCCTTGAGCATCGCCACACTCAAAGTAAAACAATTCACACGAACCATTCACAAGGGAGCGCAGGGCGCTGCAAAGAGCAAGCCCTCCCCAAAGACCGCGCGTTCTTCTCTACTCTAATCGTTAGAATTGTATGGTTTAATATATCGTACATTACGTTATACCAAGTAGGTTATCTAGTTTACTTAAGAGGGCTTATGAAGTAACCGCTTTACGTGTTACTCTTGTGTCTTTCCAACATTATCAATGTATGCTTGCGTGAGTGTGTGTGTCTCGTAATCCACAAACATTTTCATGGTATCAGAGCGGGATGATCCGCATCCCTGCTCATCGCTTCTACCTTCCCATTTTTCTTTAATCTCATAATGGAATTAATTAAGTGGCAGCGCGATTTCTTTTAAAGACTGGACGGTGGCTAATGAAGCAGCAGGATGCCTCGCAAGGAATTTTGCAGGCATTCATTTCTGGACAACCTGAGTGGCAAGCGTGATAAGGTGAAGACTCCACCCCGAGGACGTGGATTTGTGGAGGCTTTTGAGCGCCTCTACTTCAAGCAGAAGATTCCACAAGTCAAATTGAGAGGGTTCGCTTTTTACAACAATTCATTGATTCCTTTCCCCAGTTCTATCACCGAGACTCCACCGCGTCAAGTAGCTTCAGCAGAAATGGTTACTAGTTCGTCCAAGAGCGATGTAGGTCATATCCTACCCGTTGTGCTCGAGATTCGTTCTTCTTTGCCTTCAATAGCCAGAATGCCAAGTTGGTCGAACTGTCCAGTAAGATAGACAACGCCATTGTCAGACTTGATAGGCTAGAGAAAACCGGAGAGTTGGGAAAATTCTCATCCGTTTCTCAAGAGCTAGAGGTCAAGAGACATACCAAGGAAATTAGAGAGATTCGACAGCAGCTCGGGTCTGATGTCCCTGTTCCACAATAATCACTTTGATTTCCAGCAGTAATGGCTGGAACAGGGTCAGATGGGTCTGACCGACTCCAGGAGAAGGATCGCCTGACTCCTTCCAATTATGACAACTGGAGTTTTCGTATACGCTGTATCCTCGAAGAGAAGTCACTCATGGATGTGGTTGATGGCACCAATCCACAGAGAATTGCTGGTCAACCGTCAGGGCCAGCAACACCAGGAGGATCGGTACCCATCTGGACAGCAAAGCAAGCTGAGGAGTGGCAGTCGAAGGACAGGAAGGCACGCTCAATTCTCGTGTCTTCAGTGTCCCAAGACATGATTCCTCACATCAAGCTGACAAGTACATCAAATGAAGCATGGACATTGTTAGGTGACACTTATGAATCTAAGGATATGATGACGGAAGTTGCAGCAACCTTACATTTCCAGACACTTAGCATGAAGGAGGCGATTCCGTTGAGAGCCATGTCTCGAGGTTTCGATGCGACGAGCCAAGCATCTTGTGGAGTTTTTGTGCTGACGGCATGACAATTCAACTCCTCGCGTCACTGCCGCCAAGTTATGAGCAGTTTAGCGCCAGTCAGCAAGCAATTGCCATCAAAGTCCCAGCAACCTCTACAACACCTGCTACATCCAACCTGACTGTACAGAAGTTGGTTGGTGCATTGCTTGTGAAGCCAGCGAGCATCTGAAGCCGAGGTTAAATCTCAAAATAAAGGAGACCGCCCTCTTGATTGGAGGCGGCGTCGTGGCGAGGGAGGACGTGGCCGTGGAGGTGCTGGTAGGGGCAGAGGGCAAACGTCCTCTTCATCACCTGATCCGAACTCCACAAAGAAACCAGGTGTGTGTAATTATTGTGGCAGACCTAACCATTGGGTTAAGGATTGTAGGAAGAAGAAGGCTGATGATGCAGCTAAAGGAAAACACTCATCTGAGACACATGTTGCCAGAGCGTCCACTCCAAGTCTGCTGGTAATGTGTCTTGCATCTTCCTCACGTGATTCCTGTCACTGGTTTCTTGACAGTGGTGCATCCAATCACATGTGTTCTATGAGGAAGGCCTTCATTTCCTACAAACCAACTCCACCTGGTCATGACCATGCTGTTGTCTTAGGTGATAACTCAGCTTTGCCAATTAGAGGGTTTGGAACAGTCCGTGTTACTCTGCAGAATGGTACACCTTTTGAGTTAGAAAATACTCTTCATGTTCCTCTCCTGACTAAGAATTTAGTTAGTACAATGGCCTTGGAAAACAGGTTGCATTACATTTGAGGGCATAAGTGTACCATTTCTCTCACGGTCTCCATCCAGTTCTAGCTCGTGGTCGCCCCTTGTATGATCTCTATTTGCTGGATTTCTTTGTTGATGTTCCCGCTCCTGCAGCCCACGTTGCTGATGCAAAGGCTCCTGTTAGTACAGCTTATCTATGGCATTGCAGGCTTGGTCATCCTAATATACAAGCCATGAGACGTCTTCTCAAAGAGACGATGGTAACTGGATTTGTGGAATCGGAGTTACCTGATCTGGAGCTGTGTGTAGCTTGTATCCATGGCAAGTAGTTTAAATCCCACTTTGGGAGTGGTAAACCTCGCAAGGTTACAGAACCTCTGGATCTAATCCACACAGATATCTGTGGCCCTATGTCTACTCCATCCTGGGGAGGCTCACGATATTTTGTGGTATTTGAGGATGACAGGACTCACTTCACTGTTACATCCCTCCTTCAGCATAAGAGTGAGGTATTTTCCTGCTTTAAGAAGTATCTGGCTTATGCAGAACGCCAGACTGGGCATAAGTTGAAATGCCTCAGATCTGACAATGCCAAAGAGTATTTGTCAGCTGCCTTTCAAGAATTTTGCGAAGAAAGAGGAATCACCAGACAGCTCACTATACCTTATCATTCCGATATGAATGGTCGGGCTGAACGTCGCCATCGTACCATTCAGGATGCAGCCAGGTCCCTTATGTTTCAGGGGAGGTTGCCTGTACGATTTTGGGGTGAAGCAGTTCAAGTTGCCACATATCTTCAGAACAGGATTGTTGTCTCATCCCTTCATGGCCAGACACCCTTTGAGGCTTGGACGGGGGTCAAGCCCGATTTATCACATCTTCGAGTTTTTGGGAGCATTGCCTATGCACATATTATTCGGACAAAGCTGTAAGTTCTCTTACAAATCACAACATATTTTATCGGCTACACTGTTGGCATCCATGGGTACAAATTGTTTGATCCTATCTCTCATAAGGTACTCCATGCTCGAACAGTGGTCTTTGATGAGAGATCATTCTTGAGACTACTTCTTTGGATGATTCAGTTCATTCCTTTTGATGCTCAAGGACATTTTGATCGATGACTCGACCATGAGTTGACAATACTTTTCCACGGTTTGATGCCTCTTTTCCGGTGGATGTTCTGAAACGATCTAATCCATTTGTTCGCTGGTGTTGCTCCTCTGGTAGGTCTGTTCACAGTGCTATAGCTTACCGTCTTCCGATTCGATGTTGATTCCGATTACATGCCCCGGTCCTCGGTCCCATTGCTGGCTTTGTTCCTCCGAAGGTTGGTAGAGGACTCTGTGGGCACACCTCGCCCGGTGTGAGAAAAAGCGGACTACCGGCGGTGGCTGGCGGACTACCGTGAGGTCGAATCTCGGCTAAAAAGGGAAATGAGAATAGGGGGAGGATATCCACTATATATGCTCATCAATAGGGAAATAAATATACAAGGTAATTAGAAAGCGATTAATTAGAGATAGTAGGCAAAATAGGAAATAGGCAGCATAGGTAGGATTAGGATTTTGGAATGATAAACCAGATCTAGGGTTGTACAGCCTCCAGGTGGCAGTCATCCAAAGAGGGCAAAGTAGAGCTGGAGCTGAAATTGGAGCGTAAGCGCAAAAGGAAGGAAGGCTACCATCGCTGCGAGAAGAGGAGCTGCCATCACCGCGAAAGCGGTGGGAGGCGAGGCGTGCGCTTCGAGGAGGGACCCGGACCCGTGAGCAGCGAGGTGAAAAGCGCAGAGCGTGAAGAGGAGAGCTCTCCACACGCCTCAGGCTACTGAAGAAGGAGGTGTGGAGCGAGAGCTGAAGCGCGGCCTCAAAGTGCCGTGGGCAGAATTGAGGCGGAGGCCGTGAACAATTGGTGGCGGCGCCCTGCCTTGGAGGAAGGACCACGGAGAGGAGATTGGCAGCAGCTGGAGAACTTAGGCCAGGGCTAACGTGTATTGCAGGGTGAGTGTTGTTGCCACAGCAAGGAAGGGGTGTGTTTAGGTGTGGAGTTTTGAAGCTCCCAAATTGGAAAGTAATTCCCTTCCTTGAAGCACTTGGAGAAGAGGAAAGCGCCAAGCATTCTGAGGCATTGCGGAGACCTCCAAGCCCTGACCTTGGGAGGAGCGCCAGGAGTCACGAGCTGGAGTCATCAAGGCGAGGCCCTGAGGGCAAGGCGGGCGCAAAGTCAAGGAAATTGAGAGCGAAGGGAGGAGCACCGCGACCACCTGCCGGCGGCGCCGTGCCCTGGAAGAAATCGCGAGGAAAATTTGCAACAGCTGGGAAGCATCACCAAGCCTAACGTTGAAATTGGGTGTTAAGAGAGGTTTTGCTGCCGGACTTGAAAAGAAGGAGCGTTTGAGAGCAAAGTCTTGAGGTTGCCAATTGGGAGGTAGTTCACTCCCCTAGCAGCGTTTGGAAAGGAAGGCGCCGCCATGCCTCGAGCGGGAAAAGGCAAGAAGAAGGAGCCACCTGCCAAAGGTTCCTCCTCAAGAGGAGAAAAGGGCAAACAGCCGGCAGCAGGGACTGCGCCGCCAGGAGGAGGCAAACTTTTAATGCCTCAATTTACGTGCTTTGCAAGGCAGCTTAACCCCAGGGATCTAGTGGATTTTTGGCAGTGGGCAGAAGAAGACAACATCCAATTGGGATGGGTGTATGGCCGCCAATGGGCCTACACCAATTTGGAATTGATTGAGGATTGTTTCATCAACCTCCATCAATCGGAGCCTGCCGCTGCGGAGAGGAATGCTCGGATCTCCCATTGGACGGTCCGAGCATTAGGACAGTGTATGGGAGGCCGGAGGAGAGCTCGGGTGCTCTCCTCGAAAGGTCGAATGGAGGAAGAGACGGCCTCTCGAAATCCCAAGAATTCCTTGACATGATGGATGGAGGGTGAAGGCCCACGCCAAGAATGGCTGGAAAAGCGAGCATCAAGGAGCTGAAGTGGAGGCTCTTTGCAAAGATTGTCTGGGGTTGGTGAATTACCACGAACTTATTTCAACTTCCTCCGCTTTTTGTGGAAGATTTCCATGAGCCAAGCGGATTGGGGAACAATTATGTATGAAGCATACATCCACCAGAGAAGCTCCTCAAGCCGAATTCGGTGGATGAGGAAGGGCCCCTACCTTAGCACCTATTTGGTGCATTTGTGGAAAGCAGAGGGGCTTCTCACAAGCAAGGAGTTGGAAGATGCTTGGCATCCTTGGAGTAATTCATCTCCAGCCAAGTTTGGAAAGGCCTTTGCCTTTTGCATTGAGAAAAGGCAGGAGGTCGGACCTCCACAAGCATGCTAGGGGCCAAGGGCGGAAGAAGAGGCAACAAGGTTGCCGAATGGGAAGCCTTTCCTCCACAAGAGCAAGGAGGAGAGGCAAGATCCCACCAAGGAGGCCAATGGTAGTCTATGAGAGGAGAACTACGCTCAAGGTGGGGAGTCCCACCATTGCGTGTGTCAGGGAAGAGGCACCCGGTAGGCGGCCTGCAGGGGTGGGCGGACTACCCGTGGTAGGCGGTCGACCCTGCAGTAGGTAGGCGGACTACCCGGTAGAAGCGCCTACGCGTGAGCACCCCGTGGCGGCACCTGGTGAGGAAGGGAAGGAAGCAGAGGCGCGCCCAGGCCGCCATCACCCACCACCAGGTGGGAGGCGGATGGGGGCGGCAGTGAAGGACCCTCGCCGCGATATGAGTGCAAGGGAGCTGGAGGTTTCCAGCAAGAAGGCCAGGGTGGTGGGACCCCTAGAGGAATTGCTGAGTGCTTGTGAAGCACTCAGCCGTGTGGATTTGAAGGGGGCTAGGGAACTAGCAGCCTTCTTGTGGGCCTGTCATGAGGAAGTCAAGGCCCAAGAAATGACAGAAAGGAGAGCAGGGACCAAGTGGCAATTGGAGGCCATGGAGTCCGACGAGAGGGCAGCCAAGTTAGAGAAGGCTGTGGAGAAAATCCAGCGGGATCTTGTGGATCAACGGCGCGCAGAAAAGGTCCTAGAGGGGAGGTTGTCACAAACCGAGGAGAGAGCTATTCGAGCGACAACTCAGCGAGACTCTTGGAGGCAAAAGGCGGAAGAGCATTTTGCCCAATTGGAGCAAGAGAGAAAGAGCAAAACAGAGGCCCTAGGAAGGGAGAAGGTGGCGACCCAACAAATGGACGCACAAGAGCAGGTGATGGCTACCCAAGCCATCAAGATCCGGGACATGGAAGAGGAATTGCGAAGAACCCGGTACCATTTGGAGGAGAAGCGCGCGGAGTTGGGGGTGCAAGATCAGCAATTGCAGGAGCTGGAGCATGAGAAGAGTTCGTGGCAAGCGGAAAGGGAAGGACTTGCTCAGCAACTAAGAGACTCGGAGGGGAGGAGGTCTCAGGAGGAGGAATACCACAAGAAGGTGGTACATAGGATGCTGGTGGTAAGGAAGAGGCGATTTTTGGGCAGTTATGCCCTTTAGGCAATTAGAACCAATGAAAGAAGCAAGGAGGAGAATGTGACCCTCCATGTCAAGGTGGGAGAATTGACCACCTGAGGGCGCCTACAAGGTAGGTGTGAGGATGGAGAGTGGCCGCGAGTTGATGATCTCCAAATGCAATATCATAGCTTGGGGGCTCACCTCCACTAGCAGATTTTGAGCCAACAACGAAGTCGGCGTGGTTGGCGCCAAGAGGAGGACAATAGGCCAGGCTGCCTTGCCGGCGCTCTTGGCAGAACATATGGCGTTCACACACCGGACAAACTATGTAAAAAGTAAAGCACGTTCACAATAACCCGCACCCAAACAAACCTACACACGCAATGCGCGCATCTGTAAGACCTTATTCAAAAGCTGCCAGTACGGCAAAATGGTCAATTTCAATACGGATGTGAGTCTCAACCGGCTACAATACCGCATTTCCCAAAACTGCTCGGCTATGCAAGGAACCTCATATGCTACGTTTGGGATCGTAGTATGGGCTGGCTTAGAACAAACATCGACCCAATCGCAATCCGCCTAACTCCAAATTGTTGGCCATCTTATACTGGAGTGCTCGTGCTGCCTTCCCTCGCCACGGGCGCCCGGCGGCGCTGCCAGCACCCTCCACACGGGGCCAGATGCATCCCGTGGCGGTTCCCGGTATTACTGCCGTATTACAGGTGATCACATGTTGACACCCACATCCACGCGCGTTTGTGGCCATCCTCACAACCTCTGAGGCATGTCATTGCATCCATCATGCATGCCCATCGTGCATGTCCATAGCGGGCATACATGCCATATTCATGCACATACATGCACCCATATGCCCTTCACATGTCATTTCATCGAGGGTGGCATGGCGGTGTCGGTGCATAAGCGTTCAAGACACACGGACAAACTATGTGGAGCGTTCGTAACCCGCACCCAAACAAACCTACATTCGCGCATCTTAGGACTATTCAAAAGCGTTTGGCCCCCTGCCAAAGTAGCTGCCATTTACTGTGAAATAGCACTTGGGCGTATCATAAAACCTTCTATAGAAACGCCGAAACATACTATCTTGAAGTTGGGGCTGAGAAGGGCACTCATACTCTGTGCGTCCTGTGGCCAATAAAGCTGCCACCCGCCTCTCTTCGGGGTCGAAGTATTCGTCCACTTGTGCCTTCCCCAGCCGCTGCCGTTCTCTGGCTCGATGGCGAGCCAAAAGTTCTTCTTCCTCATCACTGTCAAGCTCCGTTTTAACTCTGGCCATCTGTGGCCCATTCAAGCCATTTACATAGTACTGCTTTTCGATGCACTGGGTGCGTAAATAATCACCGACGTTGTGGTTGAGTACGGCCTCGGTTACTCATCCATTCTAGAATTCACATGCTAAGCAAGCAAGCGGTAAAAGCTGCAGGGGTAGCCTATGGCGTGTCGTCACCTTTCTCCCGATGTAAATGAAGCCACACTAATTGCACAAATCTGCGGGTTTCTCCTGTGCTATACATCAAAACCCTTCCTTGGGCGCGGTGATCAAACACACGATGCATAAAAGGTGATGCTCCAATTTGCGAAATGCCCTTCACAATAGCTAGTCCACGTGCGTTTGCCTATTCATTCCTCTCCACGCAAGTTCAAACAAATCCTTGTGGTCATATGGAAAATTTTGACCTTGCAAGTCTCATGATGAGACTCCACATACAAAAATTCGGGAATGTCTGCAGATTCTGGTTTGCCGGTGATATTCGAACAGTCGCCACTTATCTTCCCATGGCTCGGAAATTGGGGCACACTATGATGCATCCTGCAGTCTTACATGTGATGCTTCCGATCCATTGTCAAACCTCTACACCACAGTCTCCCGGTTAGTCACGATGTCACAATTCTCACCCGCTCTGCCAGCATGCAGGTGAAGACTTGTTAGTGGCTTTTTCTCGGCCCGCGGTGTCGGCCAACCTCAGTCACCCGTGAACAACAAGGAGCTCAAGGCGCGGTTGTGATTGTGCTCTCAATCTACCAGGGTTGTGAGCTTGCCTTCCCTCGAATCAGCGCGACCTCAATCCACAGATGACCAACAAATCACCTTGATGCAGGATGCCACGCTTGCGATCCGTTCCTCACGATGCCCGGATGCTCCAATCGTGTTGTTGTGCCACGGGCCTCGACCTCCACCATGTGCCGCCCACCTTGTCTTTGGCCCCAATTTTGATGATGCTTAGTTTGCTTGTCCCTCATGTGCCTCACGGTGCCTTAGTGCGGAACCTCTCATATTTACACCGATAACCTAACCCTTTGCGAACAAGTATGACCCGTTTGCGGTAGGGCTTCAAACACTCATCTCTTGTACTGCCATCATCCAAAACACTTTGTTACTACCCACTCATGCTCCTTGCTTGCGCGGCAGGCTCTTTGCAGATAGACCCTATTGGGTCGTGGTTGGAACTTGCGACATTCATGAGGCACCCACCGCCCCCTGACCACTTGATTTGCTTGTGGATGAGCACGGTGGCGAACCATTCACCTCTGGAATTGTTACGAGTGGCGGTCAAGCAAAACGTGATACCCTCCGTTGCATTTGTCACAAAGCAACATCGGCTCGAGGATCGATGCGTGACCAGAACTCACAAGGCGAGATCAATCGGTGGTTTCCATGCCCGCGGTTGCGTTCTTGTGTCGAGATTGGGCAAGTGGCACGGTGCCGGTGCCATGCTCCAACGCCCATCTTGCCCTTCCAACTCAATCACCCTTGCTCACCGCGTGGACTACCGCAGATCAAGCGTCGGTGCTCACATCTAAAGTAGTTGAGGGTCGATCACGCAGTAAACTCACGCCTCAAACTTCCTTGCTTTGGGTTTCCAGATCCTCCACAGTGAATGCATATCGTTGGTCCCGATGTTGGGCTATAGCAAGATTATCCATGGCCATTGGCATCACACGTTAAACAGCTTGCTCTTGCTTGCAATTCGACAAACATCCCATAGGATCCACATGTCCGATCCACGGGCTTGGAGTAAGTGTACGCTACTATGTTGGCATGATTGCATTTCGGCCAAACATGATGTAGTAGGGGCGAAGTTACCAAGCGGCTTGTACCGATTCGATATCCTAGAGCTACATAGGCAATAGCTCGTCCCGAATCGGGTTCTATCTCCATACAATATTTGCAGAGAGTCCTTGAAGGTGCGGACTAAACGCCCGCCAACACTGCGGGTGATCCGGGAGGTTCGCTGATCTATCGGACTTGATCCGATGCTTGAAACTCTCCTCGAAACTCATTGCCTTGGTCATCAACACCTCGCACTGCCGTACGAGAACACATTGCAAAAGCCTGCGCGGTATATTGCGAACCGGTGGCGAAGGCCAACTCCACCCGCCATGTTCGATCATCAACATACAATGTCATGTTGCCGACACGTGGTAGTTCGCATTAGATCAACGAGACCATCGAAGAAAAGTCCCGATGGGTAGCAGATGCAACACCATATCTTGGGTGGAGAATCGGCCTTTCTTGCATCACAGCGGCATTGGCCACCACCTTTTCAGCATACATGCCCACCAAAGTACGCATTTTCAACATATGATGAGTCCTTCACTCCAAAGTGGCCAAGCGTGACATGTACCTTAGTCACCAATTGCTTCCTTTCTCCTATGGGTGGTACTTCCTTGAGCACTCCACGATCCGTGACCCACACCTTACCGTTTTCATAAGTGTGCGATTTTCCGTTGTAGTTTTTGCAGCTGAGGCATCCATACGGGACACTCCATCCGTGGTGTATAGCTTGCTCATTCTTCCATATGTCTCTTCCTCCCTCGGCCCATTGCCTTCCATCTTCACTGTTACAGACATCGAGGCCATGTAATAGCGGGCATGCTTTGAGTGAGTTTAAAGTCCTGCCTTGCTCCAATCACATCTCCTTTATCGCACATTGGGTTTCTCACGAGGGCCGTCGGCATTGAGATGCACTTTACCCTTCGGACTGTCACGCATGTCATATTCGGCGATGGCGCCCATCGGGCAAGTTTTCCTCATTTCATTTGTCATCAGCCGGTGAAGGGCTGATGATGTTGACAAGTTAAGCTCACCAAACAAATACACGAAATGTAAAACCGCCCAAAGCGCAGGCATTCCCTTCATCGATGAGTAGTTTGCTTCCGCGGCATTGTTGGACCTACTTGCATATCGACAACTCGCTCCTTTCCTTCTTCATACATGCAGGCGGCGGCTCAAGACCAGCACTCCGGTCAAGTATATAAGACAAATGGCTTATCAAAATCGGGCCTTTTGAGCATTGGCCTTTTCAGGGTTCTTCAACTCACCTTAAGCCTCTTCTGCTTGTCCCCATCGCCAAGGCACTCCTTCTTGAGCAATTCATACGATTCTTGCATATCTTTGCTCATGTTTCGGACAAACCGGCGGTAATAATGACAAGTCCCGAAATGCCCTTAAAGGCAATGTCTCTAGGCGGGCATGAGATCAATTGCCCGCACCTTGGTGAGGCAACACCCCACAGAACTATCTTATGCCCCAAGTACTCTATCTCCTTGTAAGCAAACTTGCATTTCTTTGGGTGTGCCTTCAACCCTGATTTGGCCAATCTTCCAAAATCTCAAGGTGTTGGAGATGTTCTTCCAGTACATCGAACACTAAGATGTCATCGATGTAACATCTTACAAACGATCCACAGAACTCCAAATCGACCACCAGCTGAAAATAAATGGATGCGTTTTCAAACCAAATGGCATTGTTTCCCACTCCACTGGTCCTTACCCCAAAAGCGGTCTTGCACTTGTCTCTTTCTTGATGACTATTTGATTGAATCGACCGAAATCAATGTAGTGAAATACTTGGCCAAATGGCATCAAAGATTTCATCCGGCGTTGGCATGGGATATCGCTCCATGGGTGTCACCTCATTCAAAGCACGATAGTCTCCACATCCTTCTGTCGTTCCATTCGCCATTCTCGTCCTTTTTCGAACCACAGGTTGCGCATTGAGGTAGACTTCGATTAGTCCATTCGACTCCTTACATCTCCTATCCACAATGTCCCACTCCATGGGACTCAACCTGCCCCTTCGAAACACGGCTCATTGGTGGTAGTGGTGATCTTGAACTTGATACGATCATACCGCTCAGCCAGCTAGCGAAGGTGTGCGATTCACAGATATCCCGAATCTTACATTGATCGGACTTCTTCTAACTCTTCGCATATCGCCACTCATGTGTTGAGTTTCTGTGTTCTCTCTTGTGTCACGGTCCTGCGGTTCGCGTATGACCTCCTTTGTGTATTGTATTGGAAACTCGCCTTCTTCAAGCGATGTGATGCGCATCACCTCGCCACATGCACATATCTATTGTGTGGCAGACCCACGTTCAACCCATTGCAGGCGGATCAAACGCTTGACCCCTTGCATCGATATGTTTGAAATGCCCCGTGATGGTCCGTCGCATCAAACCCCATGGCCCTTTCGCTCCATCAGTGGGCTCACCTACCTCATTTCCAACGAGATCCACCACGGTGCCGTCCGCCTCTCGAAGGCATAAGATTGGGGTCCTTACGAGTGTGGGCGGGCCCCTTCGGCTTCCCAACCTTATTCTGAAATCGTGGAGGTTTGTCCATCTTCCGCATGGTGTGATCGTCCGCCTTTTCTAAGATATCATCCACATATTGTTTCTCTGGTTTGGTCAACTCACGGTGTTGCAGAACCTCTACAGTCACGTTTGTCCAAAACTTGCACCGGTGGGCATATGAGCGTTTGCATCAATAATGAATTCCTCTCCTATCCAACCGGGCTGCTCGTAGCCTCCTCCCATGTTCACGCTTATCGAATGCTCCGCACATTTCCAGACGTCAGCCAAGTGGGATTGATTGGCTGTACTTCCTTGAATCCCGTTACTTACTGCCCACTTCCACCGTCACCCTTTCCACAACCGCCGGAAAACGTCTTGCATTCCCATCTGAAGCTGACATATCGTGGCACTGGCCGCTTCGGTATCGTTCCCTGTCGACATCATGGGGTAACGCCTCGACATCCCTTCACGCCTCCATGCTTAATAGTCCGGGATACGCCTTTGCATCCCGATGATCCTAGATTTAGCGGCACGCGTGCCTTCTCGCACTTCACACACGTGTATTTCCTCACCCATTCCACTCTTCAATCTGCTTCAAGCCCATCGATCCCGACTCCATGAGGTGTATACCTCGCTCGTCGGTTGCCACCGAATCACATCCGTATTGATCCTTAAGCGGCTGCCCCTCTAACTGGCAAGCATTTTTCGGACACACATCGGTGGCTGCCACCTTAGCTTTGTCGGGTGAGCTCCCGGGCCAAAGCTTTCGGCAGCGGGGGTTTTTTTACATACATACACTGCTTTGGCGCTCCTCACCACTCCTCTTCACTTGAGTTCACGTTTCTTCCCATACCACTTGCACTGCAATGCTATCGGGTGAATGCAATCATGCTGTCGATCTCGGCATGTCGCCTCATATCAAGCGGAATCACACTTGTGAAGTCCCCATCCCGCCATCGCTATATAAAATGCTTCAGTGTAACGGATCTACCCCATTCTTTGGGCGTGCATGGCATCCCATTAGCGACACATCGTAATTCCTTGCGTTAGACGACACCAAGCAATGAACTTGATGAGGCATCCTTTGTGCACGGCTTGAACTCTATGCGTCTTGGCTCACAGTCATTCCCATCACCGTTCCTTGGTTCCTGGATGTGGTAATGTGCACTTCACATGGCTTAAGCTTATCCCGTGTCTGGAGGCCTTACATGCCCCGTGCCGAGCCAGTCGCGCTGTATCTACCAACACATGTTGGGGCAAAGCCGTTGACGTTACCTCCCGACCTTGATTATTGACCATGGCAATGCCTCCTTTTGCCCGTGCTTCGGCTTGGTGATCCCCACATGGGGCGCATCCGGACACTGCGTCTGCGGACTCCTTTGCATCCGAGGCCTTCATGGCACCGCCGTTGCGTCTTGACTCCCGGATCACGCATAGCTCATCACGGGCACATCCATCACCTTCTCGAGCATAAGTTCTCAGCCGGGTGATTTCTCTTCGTCCGTTCCTCGATCTTCTTCATGTTGCCTAAAGTTTGGGCATCTTGGTGATTCCTTTCCTCACCCTTCTTTCTTCGTGCTCCACCTCCCGGTCGCGGTCGTCCATCATCCTCGTGATTCATTGGCCATTAAGCGCACACTACTGGATCCGAATCATAATCCTCGATTGATAACCAGAAGCTTCCCGTGCTTACACTCATGGCTGGTTTTCTTCTGTGTGCACCTCCTTTGACGCTTTCCGGGTGTACCTCCTTGATTTTGCCTTGGCGGACATCCGTTCCCCAACCCCTTTGGAAATTCGGGATGAGCACCAACATGCTTCCGTATGTCCGGTTTTGGCACATGTTCGTTG
Source organism: Anthoceros angustus (assembly GCA_010909165.1). Classification (NCBI taxonomy): domain Eukaryota; kingdom Viridiplantae; phylum Streptophyta; class Anthocerotopsida; order Anthocerotales; family Anthocerotaceae; genus Anthoceros; species Anthoceros angustus. The sequence continues at coordinate 64,636 of MU008213.1, forward strand.
CTCCTTCTCCTTCGTCCCCCAACCCGATACTCACACTCGAAGGCCTTGCGGCCCCCTGGGAGACATTTCACCGTGGCTTTGTTGGTGGCTGATGGCCGTGTGCTCCTGGTGGCAGGGCGCGTGTTCACAGTGTGTCATGCTGCGTAGTTCTTCCTTGAAACCTTGGGTTGTTCATGGCATCTTCATCTCTCACGATTGTGCTCCTCCCGATGGTAAGCTTGTCACGCGTCGCCCTTCATGACCCGTTCGGCCATCTCATAGGCTTGTTCTAGCTCATAGTCGGCACCATGCATCATGTGCATTGGTAATCACTCTTCTTTGTCTTCCGGAAGCGGCTATGTAGATGGGCGGCTTCCGCTCGTCTTCAGCGTGTCTTTCACCGATTGCCTCGACCTCAAATAGGCGGATCCTCGAGGTTCGTTGGGCTTGATGGTGAACACAACTCTGAATCTTCTCTATAGAGGCTAGGAAACATTTCAGCAATTTGGAGAACATTTCGTCTACCGGTATGTGATGGCATCGATTTGTGTGGGCTGGGACTCCTCCTCTCATCTACTTTCAACATCTTGGCCATTCTTGCCTGGCGAGCCCGCATCTGCAAGATCGATCCTTGCGATCACGGTAGCAAGTCGGTGCCTCTCCGCAAGCGTGCTCATCTTCCTTAGTGCCATTTGGTGGTCGGACTTGTACTTGAGCACCATCATCGATTGCCCACGAACTTTTCCTCAAAATCGATAGCGACATGCGCCATGTCTGCGGTGAACACATCATTTTACTAGGCGCTATCTCGTATTCCATTGACTTCACTACCACTCTCTTCAAATGCTATGGATCGGACGGGACCCTCCTCTCAATCGACCACTTGGTTTATGGATGAGGATATTGTGTGGCAGATGCGAGCTTCCAGATAGGAGTAAACTCGTTTGTCCACCCAAACACCATTACCTTACCAATCCCTTCCTCTGCGAGAGACTATGTATGGCATGTCATCAAAGTTAGTGTTGGCTCCCCCTTCCGTCCAATCAGCCAACCATGAGAGTCATCAATCACTTCATCCCAACCTACGCCTACAAATATGCGGGTTCTAGTTACGCGGGGCATTTAAATGCAAAATGGACCGACGCATAAAACAACACCAAATAGTCTCGGCACCTCATCACAGTTCACCATGGACTTCATCATGTGCTCCACCGTCCTTACATGATGTCCTTGAGTTCCCTTCACACCTCGCTTTGGCTGCACACCCTTGTCGTCATGACGCCACCGCCGGCTCAAGGGATTGGCGATGTGCAAAATTTCATTCAATGCGGATGTGAGTCAACTCGCTCACCCGCACTTCCAGAGCTATCGCTAGCTATGCAAGGAACCTCAAATGCCACGTTTGGGATCCGATAGCCATTTGCTTAGAACAAACATCGACAATCGCCTTGCTCCGGGTGTTGGCCATCTTATCTTGCCTAAGTGTCGGTGCCTTCCTCGCCACAGGCGCCCAGCAGCCTGTGACACCCTCACGAGCAGGCCAGACATGCATCCCGTGGCGCGGTTCCCGATGATTACTGCGTAGATCACGGGTGATCATGATGTTGACACGCCATCGCACGGCGTTTGTGGCCATCCTCACAACCTCACGGAGGCGCATGTCATTGCATGCACATCCATCGCGCATGCCCATCATGTGTGCATGTCCATAGCGGAACGCCATACCATACGTTCATTCATGCCACATACATGCGCACATATACCACCTTCACATGTCATTTCATCGGTGGCATGACACCCTCATGATGATGGCCAGGAAGGGCTGCGACAAGTGCGGTGGAAGCCTCATACTTTAGCGAAGGAGGCTTTAGGTGACATATGGACGCCAGAGGTCGCAGGGGAGTCGGAAGGAGGAGAAGACGGCCGGCCGAGCGAAGGATGGCATGAGAAGCGAGGAGGAGATGACCGCCCTCAGGTCCACCCTACCATGGTAGGTGACGGCAGCCTGCCGTGATAATCTGCCCGGACTACCGTGGTGAACAGGCTGACTCAACCTGCAGCCGTGATGCACCCGGACTAAAGGGAGTGAGACTAACTAACCATGACCAGCCCAGCGGGCTCGCTTCTTAGTCCAGACCGTGAGTGTCTGTTGCCTTGTGAATGAAGGCAGGGTCGGTGGCTTCTGGCCCGGGGAATAGGAAGGAGGAGGTGGAAACAACCGCCGGAAGAGAGCTTGAGGGGCCGGGATCAGGTCCAGTCCAAGAAGGAAGGAGGGTGAAGTTCCCTCATCCCACGTGCAGAGGAGCTGGGCAGGAGCCGGCAGTGCAGGAAGGGCCAGGAAGGCGGATTGGTGGAAATCGGTACGACAATTGAGGGAGGAAAGATCTTTGAGGAATGCTCCATGACTAGGTATGGACAAATCAAATAGGAGGAAGGAGCAAGGAAAATCCAACCCAAGAATCGTAGCGGTGGGAGAAGAAAAATAAAGACCAGACATGGTAGGTAGTCGGCCCTATGCCGGACTACAGGTAGTGTCTGGTGAGGAATGTGCCCAGGAGGCTGGAAGAAGAGGCGCACAGTGCGGCGTAGGCGCGATTCTTGGAGGACGGAGAGCCAAGGCGCGCCTGCAGGTGGAAGGAAGGGCAAGATTGTACTTGCCCCACACATTAGGAAGATGACAAGGGCTGGGAAGGGGCAAGAGCAAAAGGAGGGCGAGGGAGCCAATCCACAACGGACGCGTCCCTGTCCCAGCAGGGTGAAGACTAGATATGGTTAAAGACCATAAATGCTAGATAGAAGAATAGAAAGGACAGGTGATGTAACCTGACATCCTTCAAGGATAGATTTAGGTGAAGTTACTAGAATAGAATTTACCAAGGATCAGACAATAGCCTTGATTTGGTATTCAATCTTTGGCGGTAGGAAATAATAGAAAATTGGAAAGGTGACTGTAGGGGCACCTAAGGGAGGTTGTATGTGGAAGGCCTCCTATAAGAGGAGGAGGATTTCACAAAGTAAATATCCGTCTTGCGCTTCCACACTCCTTGAGTCCTTTGCCATTCTGAGGAGGAATTTCAGCATGAGCCAGCAGTCTAAAAGGAAGCAAGCGTGCCATCCTAGGATCCAAGCTAGGCGGTGGTCAAACCACGAGGCAGCGGGGAGCAAGTACACAAAGCGTATGGAAAAGTGCTACTTGTATTAGAAAAGTAAAGAGTGTTATATAGCCAAAAGGCTACTTGGTTATTAAACCGCTATAACTGAAAATATAAAACTACCACTAAATAGGTAGATAAGCTGGCGCGTTCTAACTTAACATATTCCAATACTCCCACTTAGTTGAAATATTTTCAAAACGGGAATATAAGCTAGAGGACTAAATGAAATGTACTTTAAGTGTCTAAGCAAATGAGTGTACTCACACACAGTGGCATGCGACCAACAAAACAAACTTGCTATTACTCCTCTAGCCTCGCTCTCCTTCGCTTGCTACCGCCTATATCTAGAGCTATGGCGACTATGAGCATCACAGGATTGCTCCTCCTCTTGCTCACGGTGGGAATCCTTGCCTTCTTCTTCTCGCGCGTCCTTCCTTCTTCCACGTAATCTTAGTCTTCATGTCGGACTCGGTGCGAGGCCTCGAGGTATGAGCGGACACAGATTCCAATGAGGAAATTTTCTGAGCGCCAGTCCTTCCTTCACAATATGTTACTTGACTCACGCATTGTGTCCTTCAATGCTCCCACTGGAGCTCCACTTCATGAGAGCTCGAAGGCCAAGCCAGCGAGGCAATCAAAACCGATGATAAGGGCACTCCATGAAGTGTTGCGCCAGGTGGAGTTCAACAAGGTGATGCAGAGGCAACAGGGAAAAGAGGGTAGGGGCTGCTAGTGGAGGCAGCAAAGGAGGAACTCTTGGCTTGTATGAAGGTTCCTTTGCCTCTGGATTCAGACGACGAGGAATACATGGAGAGAGAATGGGGAGTGAAGGCTGGAAAGAAGAACAGACTGTGACAAGAAAGGAGAAGGCAAAAACAGCAAAGGAGAAAAACAAGCCTGTCTCACATATGACAGAGTCTGGAGTTCTCGTGGACTATGGCTGTAAGTATGAAAGCACTCTTGGTATGGTGCCTGCTTTGCTAGGATGGTTGCTAACACTTACGTGGTTGTCTGACCCTCAAGGAAGAGTTTTGCGAAGTCGATAAGGCACGTGAAGATCGATCAAGCTGCTCAAAACAGGCAAACTCTCGAGGATTAGGCGAAAGACCTAGCTAGTGGCGAGCCCTTGGTTGTCTGGTATAGGACAAATGCCAGCAACAAAAGTATGCTTTTCATGTACTGGCTTAGAGAGGGCTTTCGTAAGGAGATCGGAAACATTGTCTTCAGTAGGAACATAAGACACAATTACCTCTCCTTGTTCAGCTGCCTGACGGATGAAATGGTGACTTATCTCGATATGTTTAGAGCAGGCGTGAAATACGGGGTTCCTTGAAAGTGCGATGGCGCATTAGTTGTCTCCCAAAGTGGTGTGGGTCAGTTGAAGCTGTCCAAGGCCCTTCAAAAACTTGAATCCATTCCTTGGCGGCGTGAGTCGCGCACGTACTCGACCGTGAAGATAAACAGATGGTACCCATGAGATTGCTGTGTTGCCCATGAAGGTACAATAAGCGCCACACTCGCCTAGTGTCGATCCCCGCCCAATCCGCGTAATAAGGTGAGGGATAAACATCCTTGGATCGCCCAAAGCATAAGCTGCCACAGGGTACCTTTGAGGTATCGAAAATCGTTTTCTTTGTCAATGAGGCTGGCTGGATTCTCAAAAGCGGACTCACATTTAGCTCGAGTAATGTCCATTCGGGTCCATCCAGAGAGATAAATCAAGGACCCAACAGCTTGTCGATAGGGTACCTTGCTCATGGCCAACTTCTCTTCCTCAGTAGTCGGGCATTGCTCCAAGGAAAGTTTCTCACCAAGTGCCATGGGGGTAGCAACAGGCTTAGCATCGACCATGTGAAAACGTTCCAACAGTTGAGTGACAAAGTGCTCGTGGTGAATATCGATGGTGCCACTGTCTTGTTCATATGGAACTGAACACCCAAGGAAAAGGTCAACTCACCGAGATCTGTCATCTCAAACTGTGAAAGGAGGATATGCTTAATGCGGGCCATCAGGCTAGCGAATTACTAAACAGAAGTTGTCATCCACATAAGCAGTAGTATAAAATCCTTCCATTACGCAAAATATACACTGCGGTGTTCGAGTCCAAAGCAATTGAAGCCAGTTCAATCGAAGCTTATGAAATACCTCGTACCAGGCTCTTGACGCCTGCTTGAGTCCATAAAGTGTCTTGAGAAGCTTACAAACCTTGTCCTCATCAATGACAAAACCCTCTGGCTGACTCATATAGATGTCCTCCTCGAGCAAGCCATTCAGAAAGGCAGTTTTGACATCAAGTTGATGGACTAGAAGGTTGTAATGAGCGGCTATAGCCAGGAGGATCCTTATGATGTGGACTTGACCGTGCAAAGCGTCTCATTGTAATCAAGGCCAGGAACCTGACTATATCCTTTTGCCACTAGACGTGCCTTGTACCTCCCTACTGTTCCATCTGTGTTTAGTTTCTTTTTAAACACCCACTTGCATGCTCTGCTTTCTACCTTTAGGAAGGTCGACAAGCTTCCAAGTTTGATTCTTGATGAGTGATTTGTACTCGAGTCAATGGCGACTTGCCAAAAGGTGCCTCTGGACCTTCTAAGGCTTCCTTGTAGGTAGCAGGCTCTCCTAGAAGTCAAACTCGAGCGCTAAGGCATGGATGTAACTACGCGGTGTATGGAGGTTCCTTCCATTCGACCTGGGCTTACGGATACGTGTAGAAACGGCGTAAGCGGGGCGTCCTCTTGGGATCAAAATCTAAATTGTCAGCGACAGTCTCCTCAACATCGAGTACACCACTAGCCTCTTCATCATCATGGGCGGTGTCGATCGTGCTGTTTCATCATGATCAACATTCGCTTGTTGTTAACGTCGGGGCAGGCATTGTTGTTGTTGGTAGCCCCACGGATCCAGTAGGAGAGTCCTCATCGTCATAGAAACTAACTTGACATCCAGCAAGATCAGAATCGTCACACGGAAATAAGTGCGGAGGTGATAAAATAACACTATTAGGGCACTCTTCACTGGGGCACCTAGGACTTAATAATTAATTTAGTCCTTAGGGCTCTAGGTAGTTTCTTTAGTAGTTATTTAATTGGTTAGTTGTTACAACCACTTATTGGTTACAACTACCTTGCCTACATAAAGGCATGTACTTTCTATTATGAATGTAATGCAACACATATTGCTAGAGCTTGTGTATGATTCTCATCATGGTATCGAGCACACTTGCTCTTTGTTTATGCATCCTCATGCATCTAAGTAGCTTATCTAGGANATTTCTTTGCATTCGTAACTATTCCACACATTGGTACCATATCACGGTCAGGGGTCTTCTTGTGGTTTGTGGAACCGCGTCTCACGATTCCAAAGTCTTTCAGGACCTCTGAATTGAGCAGACTGGCCAATGCAAGTTCAGTTGCCACCAACCTTGAAATGCCACAACACAAGATAGGCAACAACATCGTACACTCGCGGTTCCAATCCAAACACGGTCCCTTATTCTATACAAGCGTTTGACAATTTGCTTCCAGCATCTCCTCTGCGAACAGACCACAAAAGTCTACTAAATCCTTGTTCATTACCAAACTCCGTGAACAATGGGTAACTTATTTCATTTTATTTTAGCTCAATATCTAGCGAGCTTATACCTCAAAAGAAAACCCACAAGGAGTCAGTCCCCACTCGAGGACCGGCGTCAAGGAACTTGGTACTTTAACAACTTGTACACTTGAGGAGCGCGGCGTCATGGAACTTGGTACTTAACAATTTGTACCATGGTGTGCCTAAGTTACTTGTACCAAGGGCATCCACTCCCTTTAGACACCCCATGTAAGTAGCGATCTAAATTCAGGATGCTTAATGACGGCGTTCTTATAAATGTGTGTCCATTTGGACACGGGAAGCGGGCTAGTGTTGTGTGGAGATTTAGTACCTGCCACGGATTTCGCCTGGCCAGGTAAGACAAAAGGAAATAAAATAAAAACGGTGAAGGCATCTAAAGTCACGATTCGACATCACATCCCGGCTCGAGACCCGGAGATGCAGCTCTATCCACAGGGAAGGCTCCATAGAGCTTAAGAACGACAAGTGCTGCTTCCTGCTAGTGGAGCTGCATTCCTGAGCATCCATGGAGGGCACCATCGTGTTGTCATGGATCCTGGTTGTGGTGGCGCACTGCCCATGTCTCACTTCTTCCACACATGTGGCAAATTACTTTGCCTTCCCTCAAACTTGGTGGTGGCCCCAATAATCAGGCCTTTGCCTCTGCAAGCCTATCAACGGTTGCGGCAACCTCAACTACTTCCTTGGCTTAATTGCCTTCACCCTTTTCCTCACGTGGTAGGAGCTACTCCTTGGGTGGGTCATCAAAAGCTAGCTGGGCGCTTACCTACGGTGGTGGGACATTCTCCTACCCATACCTACGGGGTAGGAGTTCTCTCCACTTAGCCTACCGTGGTGGGAGTTTCTCCGGTGGTAGGATACCTACCGCAGTAGGACATCTCCCGTTCACATATGTCTCCTACCCTCCTCACTAGAAGGTCATTTGATCCGTTTCTTTTCCCTAAGTATCCTCTCTTCCAAGCGGCATCCTCGACTCCGGCTTCAATGAACAAAACATTTCTCGCATGTTTCCACCAAACCATTTCTATCAAAAGCATTCGGACTGTTCAAAACAACTCACTTAAACCGGTTTCTTTTGCGTTCCACCAGTATTGGGATAGGCGCCCTTATGCTCAAAAGAGCTAGAGTCGCCCGAGCGTCGGCGCGCCTCTCAAGGGTGCAATACACGGGTTTGGAAGGTTGCGTCAATACGTGTGGCAAGCACTTTCGTTCAAGTTGCTTGTGCACACTTGCCGCGCACCAACACTCACGTCAATTCTCTTTTCAAACCCGTGATTGAGCAATCCAGGCGGGCATACCTGTCGACTGGCCCTCCGTGTCGGAGATCGCGCAGATGCAACATTGGGCCCGTGAAAATTGGACAAGGTAAAGGATGGTGAGGCCTCCTCAACGTTCTTGATCAAACTCTTGAGCTTACATTTCTTCTTGTCAAGTCCGTACCGCTTTCAACCTTAATCTATCCATGGGTGGCACATGGAGCAAGTCAGATCTTAAATTCAAAATCTCATGGCGAAGCTTGGCTATAGTTCGTCTTTGAACACCTAGCTGCGCCACAGCTGTAGTGGGCGTCACAGTGGGTATAGACAGGTCCTCCTTCAGAGCCTCACTAAAATACTCAGCCATTTGGTCAAAACCCCCAGCTCGGGCGACCAGCCCTCTTTCTTCAGATACTCGCTGGCTCTCACTAGGGCTCGCAGTGGCCAGGCAGATGCTCTCTTATACTTGAGTTCGACTGCATCCGACAGGCTTTCATTACTCAAGGACAAATCATCTTTTCCTTTTATTTTCTTGCTTCTCTGCAAAACATTGTGAAACATTGTCGTCTTCAAAAGGTTGGCCATTAGAAACCACCATCATACATGTCGAATTTTGGAAAATGTAGCTCATCTAGAAACCAAGGCCTATGCATCTATACGTGCATCAAACTCGAATAGGCGGACATTTGGCGCACCAATCAAAGAGATCCGGTACCAAGTCATCGGTAGGGGCACATAGAGTAAGGCCAAAAGGTTTAACATGTTGTATACAAAGCGAATGTGGGAATATAACATCAACCAACAAATGATTTTCAAAAATAATATTCATGACTTCGCCTAGATCTGGGATGATTTACAAATTTTTCAAACCACTAAAAATCAACACTCCATCACGGTATTGATACGCCTCTAGGTTGTATGATGGAATTCTTACAAAGTTTTCAAAGCACCAAAAAAAAGCAAACCATCCTAGTACTAATCCAACCCAAGGTGTAGCCGTGGAATTCCCAAAGCACCAAAGTCAAGCACCCCATCCACAGTGTGATCCGACCAAGGTGCTTAACCTTGGAGTTCTATGCCATTGAGTCAACACCAATCTAAGCGGATGCCCAGAGGATTCAAACAATATATATATTTTCTGTGGGGCATCCACTCCACCATTTCCATCTCATTTGGACGCAAGATTAGGTCTCAAAAAATCGGACGTCGTGAGGCTTCTAACTCGCCAATGTCTTGACGTCCGAGCGCATTGCTCAATTCCTTCCAATGTTTTCACTCTAACAATGGAGATCCCAAGGTTGTGTACTCACAGTGCATCAAACGTCCAGCACTACTTTCTAGAGTCGTAGTTTGGTCCTCTTGAGATGGCCATGATCAGGCTATCGGTTAATGTTCTCTCACAATTGCGCCGGACGTCCGTAGCAGTTGCTTCTCTTTACTGCAATTGCTACTTTTTGTTGGTTCTTGGGACGTCCGGCAGTTTGGCTGCTGGACTAGTTTTGTTTGGTTTGCCTCTTTGTTCACCTGCTAAGTACTATCGCTGCGAAAGAGGTGTTTAGGATTCCTAGCACTTAAAAATCCTTGAAATCCCTTCCTTGTGAAGGTGAAATCATGAACCTTCTTGACTTAAACCACATTGTAAGTATTCACGAAAATAACATGGTCAATATCTTTCGATTACATGTTTAAAGTGGTTTTGCTAAGATGATGCATTTTGGCTGGCCGAAGTCACTTTGGTCTTTAGGGACCCAAACCCCTTTAATGGAGAAAACCTATGCCGAGAGATGACATTGTAAAGGTACTAAGAAGAAAGGCACCATTTGTAATTGGTGCAGGATCCCAAATCACATGAAAAAGTTGTTACAAAAAGAAAACGAGAACCGCAAGGAGGCTCCCATCGAGCTAACGTTCGTGAAGAAATCTTCAACAACACCTCATATTATTAATGCATGAACCCATATCAACTCCTGATGGCTCACTCTTTTGCACAGCAAGTTCCAAGCAAGTTAATACCGTGGTATCTCGGAGGAGCGACCTCACATCTGCAACAACAAGGACTCTTTGAGTCATATTCCCCATCTTAGGACCGGCCCTATTGGGTGATGATCATAACCTTCCATATTTGGCAGTTCGGTTGTTTCGGATGTAATTCGGTCCAAGATTTACACCTCCATGACGTCCTCCATGTACCCTCCATGTGCAAGAATTTAGTATCAGCTGCAAGTCTCTGCGAAGAGCATGATATGCAAGTGATCCTTTATTCAGGTAGTTGTCTAGTCTCTTATTTAAGTGATAGATACAACACCATTTGTTCAGGCACTAAAGAAAACGGCCTATACCGCTTGTCTGTACAAGCCGGAGCCTCTCATTCTGCTTATGTTGCCTCACAAAATACAGCGACACCCTCTCACACTATGCTTTGGCATTGTCGCTTAATAGTCAGAAATTACAGCAAATGTCAAAAGGGAATTTATATCGAATTCCTTGCCTTGCAAAGGTTGAGCACCTTCCTTGGTGCGAAACTTGTGTCCTCACTAAGAGACATCAAGAGCCTTTCAAAAACAAAACTCCCCAAAGGGCTAAGTCATCTTTAGAGGTAGTTCATATAGACATTTGTGGTCCCCTCTCTACACCCTCCTTTAGTGGTAGTAGATATTTCTTGACCTTTATAGATGACTACTCTCGTTTTGTCCTTACCTATATCCTTCAAAATAAGAGTGATGCATATCAGTTCTTCAAGGATTACATGGCATGGGCTGAGAGATTAACAGATAAGAAACTCAAGACCTTACGTTCCGACAATGGTGGCGAGTTTATATCTAATCAATTTGGGGTTCTCACGAAATAAGGTATAGCTCAACAACTCACATTGTATACTCCTCAACAAACCAGAGTGAGAATAAGAACCTATGCCTCCAAGATCATCGCTGCTTATTACAAAGCTAATTTATCCAAAGCTTATTGGCCGAGGCCCTTCTTACACCCACATATCTCATGGATCGATTGCCATCGCTAGCAAGGTATGACACCTTATGAAGCATTCATCGAATAAGCCTTCTATTGATCATCTTGATATTTGGATCTCCGCATGTGGCTTTATTCCTAAAGCATTGCGAAGAAGATCCCAAAGCAGCCAAGTACATTTTTATTGGCTACAACGAAGGTATCAAAGTGTATAAATTATTTCACCCATCTGTAAGGCAACTCCTTTACGCCAGGAGTGTTACTTTTAATGAGGCTTACCTATTTTCCCAGTGGGAGATGATACGTCGCTTCTGCCTCTTGATGAGACCATCGACTCTTCCTTCTTTGATGAAGACGACTTCATCACCCATTTTCCAGCCTCGCTCTTGTTTTGTTGTTGAACCCATTATGCAGAGGAGGAGGAGTTAGCATCTATTCCACAACAAATACTAATATGGACATCCCAGGAGCCACGACACTATGCGAAGATTCGAGCTTGATGGTCGGAGGATATTGAAATGGAGCCTCGATGATCCCAATGAAGATCCAACATGGGAATACGATACCCGCACAAAGGTACAACCCTCGCATCACGACCTACAATTCAAGGTCTCAGAGGTGGAAGACCACATATACACTAGCCCCTCTCAAGTGTCGGATGAACGATTTTTTTTGTTTTGGAGTGTTTGTATAGCAAAGTGCTTTGAGAATCACTGGTAAGGTCTTTTATAAGAATGGTCCTTGGCCCTTGGATAATAATTTTTTTTTTGAACCTTAGGTTTGACAGGTAGGTAGATAGAGTCCTTGGGTGATTTTAGAAATAAGAAAGTGTCTATATATGTTAGGATGCCTACATGCCACCACGGGCGCAAGTGGAGGTAGTTCCACCACGGTGGCCAAGAACGGACGCATGCACTGTGGGGAGTTTACAACCCTAGTGGCGGAGCGGCCGCCGGAGCGAATCGAGAGGACACACCCAAGACCGAGGTCGCTTTCCGTGCCGTGGCCGGGGCGCAGGGCAGCAGATGCACCGCGCGAGCCTCCGCTCGTCAGGCAGTTGGACGACGCGCACTGCAGCAGGCAGAGAGAACCGGCAGGAAGGAGGAGACGCCGAGGCAAGAGCGCCAACAAGGCAAGTGGAGGAGACGCGAGGGTGGTGTTCTTTCCCACTGCAGGAGTGTTGAGTTTTGGGAAACAAGGAGAGAGAGATGGCGCCCGAGCGCCGAAATTTACTCACGCAGGGCCCAACATGGACCATCGGAAGGTGAGAGCGGGCACTGGTGCAGAGCCGGGTGAATTTATGGAGAAGAAATGGTGTTACGACAACCAAAGATTGGTGCAAGAGTGCGCCCGGCAATTGAGACCAAGTCGCAAGAGGGTGACGCGAGGAAGAGGCCAAAACTGGATTTGGGACTCTTTCGAAAGCAGTATGGGCGAGAAGCATCAGGATGGGAGCTTGGTGATTGACCTCAGAAAGAAGACCTTGAGAGGCAGGCGCCATGAAGCCCGGAAGTGAGAGTGAACAATGGATGGGTGACTCGCCAACTCGTTCTCATACCGGTGGGATTGGCCAAATGGATTTTGTGTTTCAACCTAAGTTGGATCATATGGCGGATCACTTCGGTTTTTCTTCACGAGGTGGTTAAAGGTACACAAATTGATTGGGGAGGATGATCTTTGAAAGAGCCTGTGAGGAGAGGCGAATTGCTCTCCCTTCCTCCCTCCTTGATTTCACCTTTTCTAATTCATGTGTTCGCGCATTCGTGTTTAACGGAGTTGAAGTCGGTCTTCATGGTTGGAAACCGGCCGTGAACCCAAGGTAGAAGAGGAGGAGAGGAGGAAGATTCGGAAGGATTCCAGAAGGGAATGCGCCCCAGAAGATCTGGAGGGTGGGAAGGTTTCCAAGGGCAAGAAGCGAAGGGCGGCGACGGCCGAACGGGTCGGCGAAGAAGGGAGGACACAGAAGAGGAACCCACCACACCTGTGGTCACCAGTCGAACGGCAGCAGAACGCGAGTGAAGGAGGAGAAAATAAAGGGAATGGCAAGCTCCCTCCTGTGTGAGGAGTCGCCGCCGCTAGGAGAGATTGGAGATGAGGAGAGTGGCAAACCAACCCCTAGAGAAGAGGGGTTAACTTATAGCCAAGACCGCGGAGCTCCTAACATTTTGGCGACATTTCACCGAACCGTCCTACCGAGGTGGAGGATAGAGACACCGTCACACGAGAATTGTTGTGGAGGGATGGGCACGGGACAAATTAATTTGGAATGGTTTGACTGCCATGGCTCGACGCAGCGATCTCCCAGACCATGGCTCTCACCGGCCGAGTGTGCAAGGCCAACGGAGAAGTTGCTCAAGGAGAAGTTGGAGAGCCCGAAGGCGAGAGCAAGGTGCCGAGGAGCGCAGACGGAATGCGAGGCGGCCTATGCAAGGCATGTGAGCGCAAAGGCCATGTCCACCAACAGAGGCCTTAGTAATCAGGGGGGCGATGCTACAATTGAAGAGCTTCAAGATGAGGTCTCATGAGTCCAGAACAAATGGAAACAATGGCGCCTTGAGAAATTCAAGAAGTCATGAGAGATACAAGCGAGAGAGATGAAGCTAGGCCGAGTCAAGAGAGAGGTGGCCAAACCAAGAAAGGCGAAAAGACCGCAGAGCAAGCAACCACCGAAACTACCACCACGGTGGCTAAACCGCCACCGCCGTGGAAGGAGGAACCGAGGTGGGGAAGTCACCGACGGGTCGCAGATGGAGGACAGAGAATCAAGGCACCGCCTGTGATTGTCCACGGAGGAGAGGGTAAGGACCTCAGATCAAGGCGACAGTTGGCCCGGATGAGGATGCTCATGTCCTCGGCTTCTCGCATGGTGAGTGCTCACTCTAAATGTGTATGTGGTTGTTGGGACAGAGGGGCGTAAACCATTGGTCAGACATCTTGACCGCCACTGCCTAAAGCTGGTTCCTTCCGAGGGAGCGGGCGCCTATCCTCGCAAGTGGTGATCGAGAAATGAGCGAGGCGCAGCCGTATGGAGGGAGGAGCACAGGTGGCGGTCCAAATGAGAGGAGCAACAACAGAGGGCCCATAGACGCGCCCATGGAAGGCGCGAGGGAAAGTGCAGTGAGAGCGAGGTGGAGGTTTTGGGGAAAATCGCCGGATCGAGGCGCAGGAGAGCGAGAGGGGTCCCCATGAGGGCTAGGCAATCAGGAGCCCACTGATTTTAGGAGAGTCATCATAGGACCGAGGCTTTTGGGGTAGGGATAGGAGTTGAGGACCGCGGTCAGAGCTGATTGGTAGGAGCCGTGGTAGTGCCAATTTTAGACACTAGAGAAGTGAGTTGGACCACAACCCGATGTATAAGAGACCCTTTGGGTGTCTCTCAATGCATATCGTGTGAACTTCCGTGTGTTCGAACTATGCGCGAGGTTGATTGGAGACGTCAAGATCAAACGCATGCACCGCCTTCTCACAAGAAGGCCGGAAGATCCTGGATGGTCGAGAGCGGAGTGGCCAAGCTCCACTGGGTGACAAGGCGCACGCCGAAAAAGAGGTAGGAATTGCCGCGAAGGCCGAGGGAACCGGAAGGCGAATCGCCCAAGCACCGCCGGGTTTTCCCGATCCTCTTCCAACCGCCACCAGTGTGTTCATTCCATGAGAGGGGTCCGGGCCCAAGGAGGGGTCTGTGGCTGGAGGGGTCTGTGCCCAAGGAGGGGTCTGTGGCCCAAGGAGTCTGTGGTGGAGGAGAAGAGTTCATTGAAGGGAAAGGTTCTCAAGGAGGAGTGCTACCGAGGGATTGTGAGAGAGTGTGTGAGGGAAAATCGAATGCGTAGAGGAGTGGAAGCGGTGGTGGAATCGCAAAATTAGAGGTAGAGTGAGGTGTATATAGGTGTCCGCGCCCATAGCCCCCAAGGTCCGTGAGAAGCCGGTGATAATAGACTCGACAAAGGGCGTGGTGAGGGACCCGCCATTGAACCGCCACGCGTGGTTCTCTACCATGGTGGTGGGTTTGGGTAGGTAGCGGAGAAGGTAGTGAGCGACGGGTAGGTCTAGAATCCATAGATTTAACACCTTGACACAACACCATTCCCTTGGGATCGAATCCTAGGACTATAACGACATAGAGGGTAAATGTGGCCTCTTTGCGCCTTCGGATGCAAAACCCATTCCACATTTTGGCGCTGCCGGGAATGAAACTCAAGGTTATAGGGGACTAACCATAGCTTAGGTGTCTAGTTTTGGAGTGTATCTAGTTAGGTAGATGGATGCCACGGTTGAGTCGAGGGTTCAGAGTCAAGCCTGGACGGAAGGCCACACGAGAAGCGACAACGCCAAGCAATCGGAAAGGTTGAAAAGGGTTGCAAACCGCGAGTTGAGGAGGGTCCACCGAAGACGACCCGCTGGAAGGAGAAGGAGGTAAGGAAGCAACTGTGGGACGGGGTCCGATCTTGTTGGAGCAAGATCCCCAACCTCGGACTTGGACGAGGTACCACCGCCAAGGAACCTGACCAATTCCATCCACCGACCTCTCTTCCAAAAGTGTGCGATCTGGAGATCAATCGACTCCAGAACCGTTGTTGACCAACCACACCGAATCAAGAACGATAGTCATGACCACCACCCGGTGGTGGTCACCACCAAGCAACCTTACCAGATGGAGAGGGAAGGGTATGAAGACCGATGAATTTGTTGAGGAGCATTGACATTTGCAAACCAGAAGCGGAGATGCACAACAGATTCATTGTTCTATGGAGTTCTTCGGGGTCCAATAGGCGCGAATACCTCAAGTCGCCCACACCTCCAAAGAACCTATGAAGAATTAAAACCGCCTGTGAGAGGTCTGGGGCTTGACGTGGAGGGATACGTGTTGTCCAAGCTTGAAAAGCCGCAGAGAGGAAAGAAGGAAACCTTGCAGCGATGTGGAGAGGTTTCACCCACGCGATCGTGGCCCTCACTCGAGTTGCGCAATACGGTGGTTCGCTAAAGGCCCGGGTTCTAAGATGGGGAGACACGAAGGTTACAAGCGGAGAAGAATTTGGGCAAGGCTATCAAGGCGGCGCTAAACTATGAGGAATCCAACCCGCAAGGAGGAGGAAGGCTAAGAAGGAGAAGAAGAAGCCTGTGATGGAAAAAGAAGGGATCCTCATCCTCCTAAGGAAAGTTCATCGTGTGAAGAGAGCTCCACGTAAGATTCCATGTAAAGTTCCTGAGGAGGAAACGAGTGACGGAGGAAGCGCCATCGATGAGGAGCGCCAAATGGAAAAAGAAATGAAGGGTCGTGCACGGACAACAAGGAGTCGGCAAGGGCAAAACAGAGGCGATGTACGAAAAAGGACGGAACAAGAAGGAGGGACCGAGGTAAGCCAAGAAAGTAGAACAACAGGGAACAAGATGGAGGAGATGATGGCAAAATTCGAGAAATTCCATCTTAATGCGGTCAAGGAACATGAGAGGAGAGAGTCACACGAACCCACGAGCCAACCTCTTCTGCTCAACGGGGCAGCAGGGACACTCCAAAGCTAATTGTCCGACGACAAGGGTACACCCGGGATATGAGGAGGAAGAGGAAGAGGGTCCGTGGAAGATACATACCATCCGTGAGGTTCAACCCAAGTGTACCCAAGACCATGTACCCGCCAACCTACGAATTCCACGGGGGGCGTCAGAATCACAAGGGTAACAATCCAATGGGCACCGCTGCTATAACGCAACCTTGACACTATGCACATGCCTTATCCAACTCAAAGGCAATGGAGATTTTGATAAACTATGTCAAGATTGTAGCAGCAGGGCATTTGGTGAAGTGTGCTCGCCAAAGCCCCGTAAAGACGGTGAGGATCGCACCACCGTGGGGAGTTCAAAAACCCCAAGTCCGTCCGCCATGCATGTTGAGGACGACTTATGGCGGTATGGGAGGATGCCGAGATTGGAACCCCGAGGAGCTTGAGGGATTAGACGAAGCGATTATTATGGGGAAGCCTCCGCCATGGTCGTAGAACAAGGAGCACAAAAGCAAAAGAGAGGCGTGGGGAAAAAAGAAGAAAGGAGGCGGATACGACCACGGGATCGATGAGGGAGAGAGTGTCGCCACCAGGGGGTACAAAATAAACAACCAGGTGGAACACAAGTCCCGACTTCATGGATGGACCATATGTGCAAAAGAGTGATGCAAGACTGAGTGTTCCACGAGGGTTCAAAGGTGAAAGGAATGAAGGACATAATTGAAGAACCCTACCGATTTCCGAGGTGAAAAAATGAGTTAGGGTTTCCAGACGACGGGAAGAGTCATGGATATGATACAAGAAGAATTGGCAAGGAGGCGGGGTCGAGGCGCCGACCACCGTGGGAGTCCACCACCCCACCGAAGGGCCACCGCATCAAGTCATGACGAACACAACCAACCAACCGGATGGCGAGGAGGGCTTTTCAATCTCGCCGAGGCCATCATGGACCAACATTTCATGATCACATTCGACAACTCCTCCGAGACAATCCATGATAGGCAGCATCGAGGGTTAAAAGAGGCGCAACCCAAAAAGAGGCGCAATGTTCCTATACCACCAATCGCCGGGTGAACTTGGTATCCATGGTGGATCAAGGCCCACCAACCTGTGGAAATTTCGGATGTGTCAGGAGTGCCTCTCGACTGGGTGTATTATGACAAGACACGCTAGGAAATTGGGCTTGATATTGAACATACTACAAGGTTTTGAGGCTAGACATGTCCGTAATGGTGGGGGAACCGACAGGTGCTAACATTGGAACCATCCCTACTTGATGGATTATGTAGTCATCCAAAGAAAATCGCACGACGTCCTAATTGGCCGAACATGGATGTACGATCGCAATGCACGCCAAGTGGGAAGAAGGAAGTTTTTAAACTGGAATGGGATCCCAAGACCAAGGAGGAAGGATGTGCCTATCGTGGAGTAAGGACATGTATGCAGTGAAACTCCAATGAAGGAGGGTACACTCAGAGGACACGTCGGGAGATGCAAGAGGAAGATAGGTTTCACACATCTCATGGTCCGATGAGGAGCAGGACTACCGCAGACATATCCCATATACAATTAACCTGGGGTCGTTACGGGTAACCATGCGTGCTCAAGGAAGGGGGCTGAAGGGATCGAGGAGGAGCGAGTACGCCACGCCGGAGGATTTGTTTAGGAATGGGGCATGAGAGAAGAGGAACCGGAGCCGTAAGAAGGATAGCACCGCACCGCACCAAGAGAGCGAGTGGGTGATGAAGTCAAGGACGTTGAGGTTCTTCCGTGGAAGGTGCTCAAATTCTCCGAACAATGGATGCGGCGTTGAGGAAGGAATGAAGCAACTGTAATCATCGATGTTTTCGAGGTAACAGACATGAAGGGATCCCCAAAGAATGCGAGCATAGGATTGACTGTGAGCAATCCGAAGGATTCCACAAGACAAGTTAAACCAAGTACTCCTCAAGGTAAAGGATCGCTTGGAGATGTACCTCAAGGGACGTGATCTATCCTATAGTCAATACCGAATGGGTGGCTCCAATAGTGGTAGTACTAAGAGGCGCCAGCAAACCGAGTTTGTCAGATCGAGAAGGTTGAATAAGGTCACCAAGAAGGATCACTTTCCGCTACCCTTCATCGATAATATCCTCGATCCGTCGCAGTGTAATGGCGATTCATTCCTAGATGGGTACTGCATAATCACCGCACCTTAGGGAGAGCGATTGGCCTCGACCGCTTTTACAACCGATCGGGGACATATGCTTACAAGCGCACGGTTGACGGAGCACTGGTCCTTCATGCGAGCCATCAAAATTTTCAAGGACTTCCTCGCGACTTTATGGAAGTTTTCCGACGACTTCCGATTCAAGGACCATCCGTCCGCACCTCCGAAGTGCTCGGAGGTCGAACCACGCAATTATGCTCGCATCCGTAAAAGTGCTACTGCATGTCGAGGGAATTGCATCGAATTTTCAAGCCGAGGTATAGAAGTAGATCCGACAAGGTAAAGGTCATCGCCACCCTTAGAGCACCAATAACGCTAAAGGAACTCCGTGGGTTCCCGGGATGGTCGCATAGACGCTTGCTCCAAATTTCGCCAAGCGGCCGCCCCACTAACGAGCTTGTTAAGGAAGGATCGAGTGGGAATGGACGACGAACGGAGGAAGCATTTCGTGACTTACGCACACATCGCTACAGCCCCACGCTAAAGGACCGGATCGAGTAAGAAGTTCCACGCTGCTGATGTTTCAAAGATTTGCAATTGGTCGGCCCAGCCGGATGAGAAGAAGAAGGATTTTCCGATCTACTATGCCGAGACAACTAACGGACGCGACGAAAGTATACCACCACGGAGCGCAAGCATGGAATGGTTTACTCGAAATTCGACACTACCTCCTCTCGTATGAATTTGTGTTCCATGTTGACCACTTTGCCTTGAAACACCTTGTGAATAAACTCGACCTTTCGGACGATAGCACGCTGGATCTTGCCGTGAGTTTACCTTCACAAAGGAAACGAGAGGGTAGGAAGCATATCAATGCCGACTTCATATCTCGATTGAAAGGTGGAACGACCAGAAGATGACTTCCGATGAGACACTGTCAGGAGTTGCAAACCAAAAGTGAAGCCGGGCCTCAAGGAGGAGCCAGATCGATTGAGAAGGGAGGTGGCTTCACAAGACCAACATATCGTGAGATATACGATTATCTTGGCACGGGCCAAATTCCTCCACATCTTCCAAGAGATTCAAAGCGTCCACTACTCCGACTATCTACACGGCACAAGAACTTTATACCGAGTCCCGACGGTGGAGCGGTTATGGGTACGCAAGTGAGCGGAGTCCCGAGCTTTTACACGAAGAGGCGGAGGTCATTATGCCGCATGTCACATGCAGGAAAATTTTGAGGTCGGCTATTGGTGGCCTACAATGTACAAGGATGCCAAGGAGTTCGTGAAACCGTGACGCTGCCAAAGGGTCGGCAAGCCAACGAACAACCCAATGGCCCCTTGTCCCCATACTTGCACCGCACCATTCGAGAAATGGGGAATCGATTTTGTCGCCCTATCCACCCCAAAACCAAGGCTCGCCAAAACCAATACATCCCGTGGCCACAGACATCAGACACGGATGGTAGCGCACGCACGCAGATTCGTCACGCCGTGATTCTGCTCGAGCAAATCACTCACCGATATGGCACGAGCCGGGTCTGATGAGGAACACATTTCAATCGTAATCTCAACATGACCAACCACTTCAACGTCGATCATGTGAAGTCCACGCCTTATAACCCAAAAGCCAATGGTAAAAGGCAAATGGCTTGTTGTGCAAGATCCTAACCAAACTCACGCCGCTATATGATCGATATGAAACCGTGATTCAAGACTGGGCATCGACCGCTGAAAAGGTGACAACGCAGAACTCAGACCTTACATTTCACCCGTCATGCCAATAGAATTCAAGTTCCCACCGAGAATACAGAACCAAGTCGAATGCCGTGGAGGAATTGGAAAGGTTGGTGGGTTTCAGACACAGAGGACAGAGAACAAGCCTCCAAGTTATGCGGGATGTCCAAAAGGAGGAAGGAGTGGCACGATAAGATCAAGAAGACGTTGTTCCCGGGATCCGCTTTACTATATGATAACCGATACATGCATTTTCCGTAAATTACATCTCGGATGGACCCCTTCGAGTTTCAAGTTTTCAACGGATCAATTCAACTCAATTTTAGTGACCACGCCAACGGTCAACGGTTTATTAAATATTACAATAAGTTGGCGAGGACGCCAACAAATGAGAAGGAGTATGTGGAAGACCACATGAACTAACCGCCTCTCAAGTGTGGATGAACGATTTTTTTGTTTTGGAGTGTAGAAAAGTGCTTTGAGAATCGCCGAAGGTCTTTTATGGAATGGTCCTTGGCCCTTGGAGATAATAATTTTTTTTTGACCTTAGGTTTGACCTGCAGGTGGGTAGAAATAGAGTCCTTGGGTGGGAATTTTAGAATAAAAAGGTGTCTATATATGCTAGGGATGCTCACCACAGCCATGCCAGTGGGGTGGTGGCTAGTTCCACCACGGGCCGAGAAACGGACGCATGCACTGTGGGAATTTACAACCCTAGTGGCGAGCTACCACGGAAAACCGAGAAGGCACACCCAAGACCGCGAGCGACCGGAGGCGCGGAAGCAGCAAGAGCAGGGCCACGCGAGCACGCAGCAGGGGAAGCCACGCGTGGCACGCCGGCGGAGAGAAATCGGCGAAAGAGCGCGAGGAGCGCGGGAAGGAGGAGACGGCGAGGTTCTTCTCTCAGCAGTGAGTTTGGGAAACAACGAGAAAAGGAGAGAGCCCGAGTCGTCACTCACGCAGGCCCAACATGGACCATCGGAAAGTGAGAGCGGCACCGTGTGAGCCGGTCTCAAGTTCATGGAGAAGAAATGGTGTTACAACCCGATTGGTGCAAGAGTGCGCCCGCAATTAAGGACCAAGTCGCAAGAGGGTGACGCGAGGAAAAGGCCGCAAACTGGATTTGGCCTTTCGAGCAGCAGTATGGGCGAAGCATCGAGGATGGGAGCTTGATTGACCCCAGAGAAAGAAGACTTTGAGCCGCAGCTGGCGCCATGAAGCCTGGGGAAGTGAGTGAACAATGGATGGGTGACTCGCCAACTCGTTCTCACCGTGGGATTGGCCAAATGGATTTTGTGTTTCGTAACCGGTTGGATCATATGGCGGATCACTTCGGTTTTTCTTCACGAGGTGGTCAAGGTACACAAATTGATTGGGGAGGATGATTTTGAAAGAGCCTGAGGAGAGGCGAATTTCTCTTCCCTCGCCCTCCTTGATTTCTTTTCGATTCATGTATTTGCATTCGTGTTTAACGGAGTTGAAGTCGTGGTCTTCATGGAAGTGGGGAACTCAAGGTAGAGGAGAGGAGAAGGAGGATTCAAAGGATTCCAAAGTAGCTTGGGAGTGCGCCTCGAAGTTAAGAGGTGGGAAGTTTCCAAGGGTAAGAAGGAAGGGCGACGTCGAACGGGTCCAAGAAGGAAGGAGGACAGCAGAAGAGGAACCCAACCACACCTGTGGTCACCAAAGATCAGCAGGAACGCGTAAGGAGGAGAAAATAAAGGGAATGGCAAGTTGTGCCCTCCTGTGGGGATGAATCCGCCGCTAGGAGAGAGGGAAGAGGAGAGTGGCAAACCAACCCCTAGGAGAGAGGGGTTAACGATAGCCAGTCCGCCGGAGCTCCGGACATTTTTGGCGACATTTCACCGAACTGTCAAGGTGGGATAGAGACACAACGAGAATTGTTGTGGAGGCGGATGGGCAAGGGACAGCCCAATTTGGGATTTGGTGGTTTGACTTCGCCATGGCTCAGACGCAGCGGATCTCCTCGATCAGCCATGGCTCTCACCGGCCGAGTGTGCAAGGCCAAGAGAAGTTGCTCAAGGAGAAGTTGGAGAGCCCGAAGGAGAACAAGGTGGCCGAGGAGCGCAGACGGAGTGCGGCCCTATGCAAGGCACAGGAGCTAAGGCCATGTCCACCAACAGAGGCCTTAGTAAATCAGTCAAGGGGCGATGCTACAATTGAAGAGCTTCAAGATGAGGTCTCGCGAGTCCTGTGAACAATGGAAACAATGGCGCCCGAGAAATTCAAGAAGTCATGGAGAGATACAAGCGAGAGAGAGATGAAGCTAGCCGAGTCAAGAGAGAGGTGGCCAAACCAAGAAAGGCGAGCCACAGCAGAGCCAAGCAACCACCGTGGGGAAAACCACCACGGTGGCTAAACCGCCACCGCCGCGGGAGGAACCGAGGTGGGGAAGTCACCGTGAGCGTCGCAGATGGAGGGACGATCCGGAGAATCAAGGCCGCCTGGATTGTCCACGGAGGAGAGGGTAAGGACCTCGTAGTCAAGAGCGACAGTACGGCCCGGATGAGGATGCTCAGCTTCGCCGCATGGTGAGCGTGCTCACTCTAAATGTGTATGTGGTTGTTGGGACAGGAGGGGCGTAAACTATCCACATCTTGACGCCACGCCACTACGCTGGTTCTTCCGAACGGAGGCGCCTACCTCCAAGTGGTGATCGAGGAAATGAGCGAGGCAGCTGTGGCATGGAGGGAGGAGCACACGGTGGTTGTCCAAATGAGGAGCGGAAACAGAGGGCCTATAGACAACCGCCCAAGGCTGGAAGACGCCAAGAAACCGCAGCAAGTGAGAGCGAGGTGGAGGTTTTGGGGAGAATCGCCGATCGAGGCGGTGAGAGCGAGCGGTCCCTACCGTAGGCTAGGCAAAGAATCATGACGCACTGATTTTAGGAGAGCGACATCATAGGACCGGGCTTTTTGGGGTAGGGATAGGATGTTTTGAGGACCCTGGAGTTTAATTGCAGGGAGCCGTGGTAGGAGCCAATTTTTAGACACTAGAGAAGTGAGTTGTGGACCACAATGAATGTATAAGAGACCCTTGAGAGTCTCTCAATGCATAATTTCGTGTGAACTTCCGTGTTGAAGCTATGCGCGAGGTTGATTGGAGACGCGATCAAGATCAAACTCGCCGATGCACTTCTCTCACAAGAAGGCCGGAAGATCCTCGGATGGTCGAGAGCGGAGTGGCCCACGCCTGGGTGACGGAAGGCAGCGCACGAAAAAGAGGTAGGAATTGCTGGCCGAGGCGGAATCGCCGAAGGCGATCGCCCAAGCACCGGGGTTTTTCCCGATCCCTTTCCCGACCGCCACTGTGTTTATTCCATGAGGAGGGGTCTGTGGCCCAAGGAGGGGTCTGTGGCCCAAGGAGGGGTCTGTGGTGCAAGGAGGGGTCTGTCCCAAGAGGGGTCTGGTGAGGGGTCTGTGACCCAAGGAGGTCTGTCCAAGGAGGGGTCTGTGGTGACCTCCCCAAGGAGGGGTCTGAGCCCAAGGAGGGGTCTGCCAGGAGTCTGTGGTACCAAGGAGGGGTCTGTGTGGCCCAAGGAGGGGTCTGTGACCCAAGGAGGTCTGTGGCCTGTGGAGGTGAAGAGTGCATTAGGAAGAGGAAGGTTCTCAAGGGGTATGAGTGCGCTACCGTGAGGGATTGTGAGAGTGTGAGGGAAAATCGAAATGCAAGAGGTGGAAGTGGTGGGATCGCAAATTCTAGAGGTAGAGTGAGGTATATAGGTGTTGTATGCCCATAGCCCCAAGGTCCGCGCTGAAGCCGTGACAACAGACCCCGCGAAGGCGCGTGGGGGGGACCCGCCATGGTCGAACCGCCCACCTCGGTGGCTAATCTACCACTGGTGGGTTTGGGTAGGTAGCCGGAGAAGGTGGGGTAGTGAGCGACGGGAAGGTCCAGATCCATAGATTCGTAACACCTGACACAAAACCATTCCCTTGGGATCGAATCCTAGGACTATAACGACATAGAGGGTAAATGTGGCCTCTTTGCGCTCTTGGATGCAAAACCCATTCCACAAGAGGGTTGGAAGGAACCTCCTTTAGGATACCTAGCTGTTTTTGATGATCCTATTCCCCTTGTATCACTTTACTCACAAGTTGTATACAAGGCAACCATAGATCCAGAAGAACCCCTTACCTTAAAACAAGCTTTCTCTTCTCCTGAAAAAGACTTATGGAAGGTAGCTGTAGATTCTGAATATAATTCTCTCATTAGTAACTCTACATGGGAATTGGTTAAGCCACCTAAGGGTAGGAAGATAGTCACCAACAAATGGGTATTCAAAATTAAGAGAAAAGGAGATGGTTCCATTGAGAGATACAAAGCACGTCTAGTAGCCAGAGGCTTTACCCAGATCCCTGGTCTAGACTATATCCCTTGGGCTACCTATGCACCAGTAGCCAAATTTGCCACACTTCGAATGATATTTGCCTTAGCCGCACAACATGATCTTGAGCTCCATATGATGGATGTGAAGACAACATATTTATATACTGCAAGAGGAAATATACATGAGACAACCTGAGGGTTATGAAGTTAAAGGCAAAGAAGATTGGGTATGCCAACTCATCAAAGGCTTATATGGCCTGGCGGTCGAGAAAATTGGAACTTAACAATTTATGTTAAGCTTGTTGGAAAAGGATTCAAGCAAAGCCAGGCTGATGCTTGCCTCTATATCCTTATATCCGGCAAATCAATATTCTATCTTCTACTTTATGTAGATGATGTCTTTATGGCAACAAACTCTCCATCTCTCCTAGCTGAAACAAAAGCATGGCTTAAGACACTTTTTGAGATGTCTGATTTAGGAGAAATGCCATATGCACTTGGAGTTAATATTGTACGAGATAGGAGCAATAAGACCCTAAGGGTCGTTCAATCCAAGTACATCAAGAAGAGTTTAGTTAAATTTGGGCTTGAGGATGCTAAGCCTGCACCTACACCATTTGCTAGTGGGTGGCTTACCTCATATGAGTCCCAAAAGCAATTTGAAAGCAAGAGATGCTAGGTCCCATATCGACATGCAGCTGGCATTCTTATATATTTAAGCAATTTTACAAGACCGGATATTGCTTTTGAAGTTAGCTCCATCACAATTTGGAAAATCCGACGTGAGCATTGGATGTCGATGAAAGCGCATATCTTAAAGGTACTATGCACACAGGACTGACGTTCAAGCATTCACCCGACATAGAGAAGTTAACCTTAACAGCTTATCTATCCTATCAGCGTCCAGGATTGGACCCCAACCAATATCTGGTCAAGTAAGAAACAACCATAGCCTTGTCAAGCCGGTCAAAGTATAGAGTATTACCTCATTGTAAAGACATAGTATGGACTAGGCTAGTTTTGGTGAACTTCATCACAAGCAAGATAAGCCTACCTCATTGTTGAATGATAGTCGGGGAGCTATAGCCTTGTCAAGGAACCTTGTCTTCCTCTAGAACAAAACATATTCTTTAAATATCATTACATTAGAGAAAATTAGAGGATAAAACTATAGATATTAGTTATGTTCAAACTTTAGATAATGCGGTGATTTATTGACCAAGTCATTAGGAATTGAACTCCATAAAAACACATGAAATGTTTAGGTATTTTGGACACAAACCTACTCGCCTAGAGTTCAACCTATCGACCTATTCTAAGTTTTACGAAACATCTTCCTCGATCTCCATGTAATCCAAGTCTTCCACTCCATAGAGTCTCGAATCACATTGGAAAATAATATTAAAATATTAAATATGTTTTTAATTAAACTTTACCCATTTTTAGCCGAAAACTACTAGACATGAATCATGTGGAAACTCCTCATATAGGTTACCCTCAACATGAAGATTCCTGTCTCAGGGCATATGTAACCCCAAGGTGGTAAGTCTGCCCCAAATTCCCCTTTCTTATCAGTGATTAGGTAGATTAGTTTATCATAATCTCCAAGGGGAAATTCTCTTCCGGGTTTCCAGAACCCTATATTCCCAATCCTATGCTTTTCGTCGGGGCCAGAAAATAATCCTAAAAAATGGGCAAGCTTTAGCAAGAGGAAAATATGTTAAAGCACTTTTTAGTTTTATAAAAACCATTGCCTACTTTTTTCATTTTCCTCATTTTCCATTTCCTTCTCCTTTTTGCCGCATTTATCCATTAATAAATCTGCAAAAATCAATTTTACTCAATTTAAAGGACCCTTTTCTTGGTCACTTAAAATATGCCCACAAACGGGTTTTCAATTGGGTGCCTCTCCCTCACAATGGGGCATCCCCTCAAGTGCCTCCCTTGTGGGGGTACCATGCTACATGCTACAACCAACAGCCTACTACCTGCTACACACACCTGCTATCTTACTTGAGACCTCACCGCTTCATCAAAGAAGCAAAGTTTTTCCATGAAGACGTTGAATCAGATAGCAGAACAAGCTCCGGCGATTTCTTCTCCACATAAGCTTTCTGGAATCTCCCTCGACGATCTCTCATCTGCACACAACCGTGGTAGTGTGGAACATAAAAGTTTGGGCACTCCTACTTTTCGGATCAAAAGGGATCAAACTAGAGCAAAACTGGAGCAGAGCTAAAGCAAACGGGAGAGAATTGAAGTGAAGTGGAAGAGAATTGTCAGAAGATCTTGAGGCAGTTTGTTGGAGAATGAGGAGTAGAGGGTGAAGGCAATTACGCCAAGGAAGTAGCTTGAGGTTGCTGCACAAGCAGCTATTGATAGGCTTGTAGAGGCAAAGGCCTGATTATTGGGGACCACCACCAAGTTTGAGGGGAAGGCAAAGTAATTTGCCACATGTGGGGAAGAAGTGAGACATAAGATGGGTCAAGTGCCCGTAATGGTGGAATTGTGCAAAATCTGTTGCAGGGCTCTAGGTTGGGAGCTCAGCATGCGAGAAAGGAGCAGCAATCGGTGCAAGGATGGGAGCGAGGAGCTCATGTTGAGGGTGAGCAGCCACAAGGGTTGCAAGAGGGGCCATGGTGGGGGCACGTGGAAGTAACACGATAATTTTTGAAGGGGAATATACTAACCCCTTACGACACCCCTTGTCACGAGAACACCTTACCTAAAACAAAGATATTAGCCCTACTTTGATAATGCACACACCCTTTTACGAGGTCATACATGATAAATGCCGCACTTTCAAGTGAACACCCTAGAAATGGAGCACAGTAGGGTGGCTACCTTTTTGTAGAATGTTTAGAGGGCTGCCATTTTCATATGTTTAGTACAACCGAAAACTTTTGCTTTGAAGTGGTGGAACACAATAAAAACAATCCTGTACTAGAGGGAGTCCCATTTTAATCGTCGTAACAACATTGCAACAAACATCTGCTAAAGGAGGGTGTGGTCATCGGCATCGACAATAGTCATTGAAGAGTGCGGCCTGGGGACTCATCCATGCCTTGCACCGACACTGAGTCAAGAACCACCGCCATATTCCGGAGGCGGTCCATATCTTCCGCCTCAAAGTTATCGTTCTCCTCCATTGCTTGCTCGTCTTCAATAGTATCATTCCACAGGCCCACCGTCGGCGGTGTGGGGCCACCAGATCTAGGGTTTTGTGACCCTCATCCAAAAAAAGGTCGCATGGTCTTCAACCTCGGCACTCAATGCAACCACTTGGGGCAGCAAGGCAATCCTTCTCACTTATGCAAACCTCCTTTGCCCAGGATGGACCCTGCGATGCGGCTCGAGCGTTAGCTCTTCCTCTGCGTCTGGTAGGACTTGTACACCATGTATGCGTTGTTCAATGTACCCAGCACCTCAAATCGGCTTCAATGCGATTCCGGCCACATAGTCTTGCCAATGTTGTCGCTCCACACAAGCATCCACAACCCAATCTCCTTCCACGGAGAATGTTTTGACAAGTTTTTCATAAGGCCTAGCGGGCGTTGGTAAGGGCATACCACCAGCCGTGCGATAGGTGGACCGACTTCTTGGCGACAAGGGTGCCCAATAAGCATCCTTCCATTGTTGAAAGTCCCATGCATGCGTTAGGCATCATAGGAACCCGATCTCTCGCACTGCTTTAAGACACCATCCCACTGTCACGTACTCGACAGTCTCAAATCCGCCTCTATCGTTATTCATGTTTGTCTTGTCCCAGATGAAGGACACCATGCCTCCCTTCCCACACAATTTCCGCATAGACTCCCTGATTGTGTGGGCTTCTTCAACTCCATGCAAGACGATAAGCCTGAACTCCTCGCTGGTGGTCTTCTCTTCAAACTACGGCTCCCCAACATGGCCAAATCCATGCTTGTCCATAGGTCCGATGTCAAAGCCACGGGGCGTCCATGACAAGCAAAGTGTATCTCCTCCATAACGCATGTCAAGAACATTCGTCCTTGATGCAGTCTTGGACACGCTTTTGATCGATGGAGCGTTGAAAGCGTGGAGTCCCTCTTGCAAGTCCTCGCTAAAGGCCTGCTCATTCTCCAAGCCCTTCCAATTATTGATCTCAAATATGAAATGGCGAAACTCCTGGGAAGTTTCGACAGACCTCCATCCTTCAATTCTTTGCGCATGCAATCCGAATGGTCGTGAAGAATATCCTATACTTTTCCACGAAAGGACTATTATTGCAACAACGCTGGCTGGCGTCATCCAGCGCTGTTCTCAGCCCAGCGTGGCCAGAAGAAGGGCGCCGGCCGCCCTCCCTCCTGCGTGCCACGTTTGTGGCTAAATTGTGCTGGCGTGGGCCGGGCGTGGCCGCCGGCGCCCCACCGTACTACCGTATGTGGCCATCGGTGGTGCCCGTGGAGGGCGGCGGCCACGCCTCCCACTCGAGGAGGCCCTAGGGGTGGCGCGCTGAGGTGGTGCTGAAAGCGGCGCGCACGCCTCACAGCACCCGTCGGTGGCCCCGACGGGTGGTGCGAGGGCATACACCACACCGGTGCGGCGCCACTGGTGGCGCGTGGAGAAGGGCGCCCCTCCCCCGGCATCCGTCGGTATCCGACGGGTGGTCGCAGAGCGCGCCGGCCGCCCGGCGCCCTGCGTGCGAGGCGGGCGCCGGCCGGCGGCGTCCGCCCTCCGCACCGCTGGGCCTCCTCGTGGTGGTGCGCTGGCGAGGGCCGCCGGCCGGCCGGCACCCGCCCTCGCGCGCCACCCGGAGGCCCCGGTTGAGCGCGGATCGAGCGGCCGGCCGGCCGCTTCGCACAATTAGGTATTGGTGGCGCTTGGAGGGCCGGGCCGCCGGCCGCGCCTCCCACGTTGGCCCCGACGGGTGGTGCGCCGGAGGATGGCGCCACCTCGGACCACCCGTCGGGGTTTCACGGTGGTCTTGGATAGGGAGGTCCCTACGGGCGGTAACTAGGTAGAAAGGTAAGTAGGTAGATAGGTAGGATGAGAGTGTCTCGCTACCGTAGGGAGTGGTGAGGTCTCCCTACCGTAGGGAGTGGAGAGGTCTCCCTACGTGGGCAGCGGAAGTGGGGTGCGACACCCTACATGGGTACCTTGGGCAGCAAGCTTTCCACATAAGGCAGGTTTCAACCTAGGAAGTTGTTAAAAAGGACTGTATATGCAAGGTTGTGGATAAATAGGGTATATTAGGAATAATAGAACATAAATATGTAAGGTAGGTAGTGTAGGGTGCTTATACCAAGTAGGGCTGCTAAATAGAGGACGGTGGAAATGGTGCCACATGGCAAGGAATCAACGGCCTATATCAAGGAGTTTCCATCACTACCAAAGGGCCATGCAAGCTTGGTGTGTAGGGAGTGGTACCTAGGAAGCCCGCGAGGAATCGCGAGGAAGAGCTTGTGCATGCAAGGGAAGCTAGGGAAAGGACTTGGTGAGAACAGTGCCCATGTGTGTAAGGAGAAGGAGGTGTGCGTACATAAGGAGTTGTGTGTGAAGGGATTTGAAACTATGGCCTGAAGAGAGCAGCAGCAGCTGAATTTTTGTGCCTAGGACCTTGCAAGTGAGGGATTTGGGCGCATAAGCAGTATCTTTGTGAGGACATCAAGTTTGAGCTAGGTGGGAATTTGTGGAGAAGAGGAAGTATAAGTGGAAAAGGGTCAAGTTGCTCTCTTGGTGGATTTGTGTGGCGAGTAAAGAAAGCTTGCAATTGTGTGTAGAAACTGAGGTGACAACTAAGTACAAACGAGCACGTGGGCGTGCCCAAGCTTGTCTTGTTTGTGCAAGATGGTGAAAGCGCCTGCACCTAAGAAGGGCAAGGCTGCTGGTGGAAACCACACGAGCGTATCTGAAGTACTCCTCACCTTCTCGAAGGGACGCCTGACCTAAGCGCCATCGCCACTTGGATAATATGAAATTTTCGTTGAGTGATATCGTCATCCATGCCCTTCGATCTATAAGACCATCGCCAAACCTTCTCCGTAGTGTGTAATAAGGATTTGCCACATTCTCGAAGGAATTCCTTGGAATGATTTCCAAGGCTCGCTTATATGTCCTTTTGGCACATATCCGCATCAAGCTTCTTGGGGTCCTCATCCTTTCCGCCTTTGCTTTTTGCTTGTTCCAGCTATAACATGCTTCTTCTGGCAATTCCCGACTTTGTGAATATCTTGTCAACATTTTCCTGCATTTTCCCTCTAGCTTGGCTATGCATAAGATATAGGTCCATTGTTGACCTTGTTCGCTTGTAGAACATCGTCCTCACGTGCTTCGTCGTCCTCAATAAGACCAAGCACTTTGTATAGGCTAAGGTTAGCCTTCATTCCAAGGTTGCTTTATGTATAGCCTGTTGAATTATCGATAGAAATGCCACGTACAGGGGGTGCGTGGAAGGGAGGGATGACATATTTTTTTGCTCTGAACCTTTGCCAGTCTAACTTCTCCAACTCATCGCACTCAGCAGGATCAATCATACATAGTAGTGGGAGCACTCCTTCTTCAATTACGCCTTGGAATAACACGAGCCAAGTAATTTGCTTCATCCACCTTGCATACTTGCCGTTCGGGTGAGGTAGGCTGCCCGAGGTTCTCAGTTTACAAAACGAGCCATGACAACTTTCTTTGAGTACGCCGCTTCTACGATGTGTCAATGGATCTTCATCGCATAGCTTCCGCTAGTCTTCTCCATCTGGACACGTGAACTATTGGAATGGCCTCTAGCTCTTCATCTATCTGGACTTTTTCGCTCTCCATGTTTGCATTTGGCGCTCTGCGTCCCACCGCCTCCCACCGGCATTTTCATCGCCTCGCTTCCGCTCTTCAAAATGCGACGCCCACCATCTTGAATGGAGGACCTTTGAAGGCGCCAAGCCGGCCCCTCTTCTTCCTGATGCGGCCGATTCAAGGGCTTGCTTCCCGCTGTACCCCTTGTGAGGCGCCATGCCCAGCGCGCATGCCCTTCCTCTCCTTGGAGCCTGGTGCTACCGGAGCTGTGAGGGGCGCCGGGCAGCCGCCGCCCATGCCCATCTTCTACTGCGGGAGGCGGATCGAGGAGGGCTCGGCCGGGCCGCCCATCGCCCCAGGGATCCTTCCGCCTGTTAGCACTTCTTGAGGCGAGAGAGGCGAGGGAGGCGGCTGGCGACGCCTCCCTCACGCCGTCGTGTCACCTCATGTTGGGACCCTCCGCATGCTATAGTCCCCTCATCTTCTTCCCGGTATGTCTCCTCATCATCGAAAGTGTCCAAGACTATCAGGAATGGGCCCGTCGTCGTCGTCCGTAGGGCCTAGCTCGCTCCCATCTTGTAAGTCGCTTGGGGTTGAGTTAATTTTGTAAGTCCAGTTCTTGATGTTAATGTGTTAGGAAATCGTTGTCCAAGTGGCTTTTTTGTTGTGTCCTTCCTAAACCACATTTTTCTCCCAAAGCCCGAAGTTCTGATCGTCCCTTCCCGTGAGGAGCAGTAGTCCTCACTGCTCCTACTTTGCATTATTCCCCTAGGTTCGAGGTTCGACCACCATTCCTCACAAACATTCTTTGGATGGAAAGTAGTAACTTTCTTTGCGTGACACCCTTTTTTTGAGCCGTTTTTAGCAATGCCTTCAAAGCTTTAGCCCATCAAAAGAAAACCCCTTCGAGATTATTCACCCTTCAAAACTATCGTGTTAAGTGATCTCAGGAGTCGATGAGGATGGCATGATAGGGTCATGTGTTGAACTAGGAAAGGTCGTGGTAGAGCACTCACAAGTGAATTTGTAAGGCTGCAAGATGGAGTGTGGCCAAACCATAGGAAGGCAGTGTTGCAGGTGGGCTGCAACATGGTGAAGGGATCACAACAGGATGTGCATCATGACAGCAGAATTTGCAGTGGGGCTGCAAGTCAAAGTGAAGGGAGGCCGTTGTGGTGGCCGCGAGGAGAAATGGGCAGCAAGGAGGGTTGATACGAGATGTTGTTGAGGCGTGAGGAGTTCACCAGAGAATAATTCCAATTTATTCATGGCAAAAGGCATGCACAAGCCAATAGGGTGTGTTGGACAATGAAGTGTAAGAACTCCAGAGTTAAGCGTCTACTAAGATGGGGTGCCTTTTGTGTGAGGTGTTTCAGCTTATTATATTTGCAGAAGTCACATGGGAACTAATTGGGAGAGTGTTTAGGTGGTGCACCCTACGAGAATGAAGAAGGACGTAGGACGTAGGGCACGGCACTCCCTACTATAGGGAGGTGCACCCTACGTGGAACAAGTGTAGGGCGGTACTGGCCCTACGAGAATGACAAGGGTGACCCTACATAGGTAGGGCAGGGGTCCCTGCATGTACCCACAGAGAGTGGTGGAGATGTAGGTAGTATGTAGGGTGACCAGGGTGGCCCTACATGGGTAGGATGTAGGGGTAGCAGGCGGGGAGGACCCGGCCAACGCTCGCGGCCACCCGTCCCGGGGGTTTACGGTGGTGCGCCGGATAGGAGCTTTGGAGACATCTCTCCGTGGAAAACGCGCTTTGAAGCTCATGTGTATTGCGGCCTTGCTGCAGAGATGAGAGTCCTGCAACCCACACAATACAATGTCGATAAACGGGCGGAAGATGAGCTTCAGAGCAGGTGCGATACCTTTGTATAGGTCTCAGATATTAGGATAAGAGGTATATGAATTTAATTGCTTCCTCGCGGTGGGCTAGGCACTTGGTGGCATTGGGGGTTTCTTCAGAGCCCAACGATACAGTAATGGGTGTATGGCCATTGGGCCTATGTCACCTTGGAGATGATAGAGGAATGCTTTATAAACTTCACTATGCCATGGCGAGAACTTGAGGAACCCCGGAAAATAGGGATGCAAGGATCGATCCAGGTGCTGGACAATAACACATCCGGCTATGGAAGGCCGTAGAGGATGACTCGGAGGAGGAAGAGGAAGGCATGGAGCAAGATCCGCTCACGGGAGACCTTCTTGCGGTGGAGAGTGTGGAGGCGGTAGGGGTATAAGAAGTTGACCCCTCGTCGTAGGAGGTATAGAGGTGGCCCCCATCCATTAGGATCACGAGGATCACCGATGGCGGTAGATGCCGCGGAGGTAATTGAAGGGGTTGGTGGTAGCTTGGAGTGTGGGCTCATTGCTTGGGGATAGGACAATGTGCGGAGGCTGCGATACTTGTGGAGTAGTGGAGTGCAAACCCGGGAAGAGCATGGGTCTCTTCTCCACCAAGCTTTAGATTTCATGATGTTGAGTGTGTGGCTCGGAGGGCAGTGTGGAATTATCTTGAGGGGCGTTGTGGAGTCAATCTTGAGCAAGTGGAGGATTTATGGTAGATTGGTTAGGATTTGGAGTGAGAACTCTTAGGATTTTGGCCTTGTGACTCATATTGTTAAAATAGGGAGATTGGAGAGTTTTCTAGGGTGATTGTCATGATGGTGAAAGCGAGTGGGGTAGTGGTTTTAATCGCTTTAGGCGGCTATTAGTTTATAGTGGTTGAGGAAGAGCGTAGTGGAAAAGTAAGGGGAGGTGTGGCCAAGGGAGGCCTTATGTATGAGCCCTATATAAGGCAGGTTTTGAGAAGAAGAAAATATCGTCTTGCGCTCCCAAACTCATGAGTCCTTTGCTCCTTGTAGAGGAATTTCGTGCCGGCTGCAAGCTAATGTCTGGTAGAGAGGGAGTTTGCGGTGGTCGGAGTGCTTGGCGGAGGGCTCGCTCCTTGCAGGCGCCTCTGCAGGTTGCTCCCCTTGTGAATGGTTGCTGTGAAATTGCTTTGCTTTGGGTGTGTGGCGATGCCCAAGGAACTCTCGGCTTGAGGGTAGACTGGAAAGACTCCTGGAGGTTCTCATTGTCAGTGCAAACTCATAGCAACCAAGGAAGAACTTGTTGGCTTGTAGGCGGACCCAGGCGGTTGTGCCATAAGGCGAGCTAGGGCCGGTGAGCTTGAAGTAAGGTTAGATTAGGAGGATGAGGAGTTGAGTTGAGGTGAGTGTTGAGGAGAATGTGGAGCTGAATGTTGAGTAGAGGAGTAGGTAGAGATTAGGAGTAAGAAGAAGGCCCAAGTCGAGCCTAAGGGAGGGGTCCCAAATGCACCAAACCAAGGAGGCTGAGCTAAGGTCTCAAAATCACGGGGTGGAGAAGTCGCGCTGCGTAGGGGTCCCTATGTGGCGATGGACCTACCGTCGTAGGGTGGGACCTATGACTGTAGGATGTCGTTGTAGGTCCGGAGGCGGAGATCAGCGGAGGCGGTCGGAGGTGTCGTGCTGCTAGTGTGAGTTTTGTGGGCGGGTTGTAGTTGGAGCGCCATGGCGGAAGTTGGAGAGGCCTTGAACTAGGGCGAGGTAACCTGCTTTGCGTGCGGCCCCGTGGTAGGATGCCCCTGCATGCGTTGGGATAGGGTGTCTCCTCCCCACGTAGGAATGAGGTGTGCTTGGCCCGGTGCACTAGATCTCCTACAACTCTCCTGTGGTAGGAGGTAGGCCCTACAATTGTTTGTTGTTGGTTGTAGGTCTGAGGCGGCGATTCGGCGGAGGCGGCGGCGGGCTCTTGCCGAGTTGGTGGTTGAGGATGCCAATTGTGGGAAGGCAATGGGAAAGGAATAGTGGAAGATCACGGGGTGGTGAAGTCGGCAACGTAGGGGTCCCCGTGCGTAGCCCGACCTCTGCCGTGGGGTGTGGACCTATAGTCATAGGGTGTCGTTGTAGGTGCAGGCGGTGATAAGCGGAGCATCACGGTGAGGCGTGGGTGGAGTGAGTTGAGTTGCTCCGGTTGTGTGAGGGAGCTTGGGGGTGTGAAGAGGTGTGTGGTTTGTGCCTTGGATGCTGGTGGACGACAAACAAGAGTCTCATGGGACGAAACCTATTGTACGATGAGGGATAAGTGTGGCCACTAGAGGTGAATCTCGGAGTAAGGGTTTTCCTCCCACACATGGCACCCCGCTCTTGGTGGGGCAGGCATTGGCTAGCATTGGCGAGGCACTTTCAAGAATTGAGACAAGGCATGTGGCCATCATCTTCCTCCAATCTCCCGACTCGGTGAGGTACTTCCGCATTCGACAACACTCACACATCAACGGCGACCTCCGATAGGACAATCTCCACCTCTCCACGGTGACTTCAATCTCCGACCGAGAGGCACCACTTCTACTAGGAAATCTTGGTGGCTCTCCACAAAAGTTGGAATCCAGGCCGAGGCGAGGAGCATCAGTGGCCGCCCGTGAGGGGCGTTTTGCTCCTCGGTGGGGGCGCTGTTCCCTCCCGGGCCTCGCCCCTATCTTCTTTCCCAGCTGCAGTATCCCAAGATCCACCTCAGCATCGGCCAAGCGGCCGCGGCCTGGGCACAGGAGCGGCTGGGAGGCGATCCTCGCCGGATGGTGCGCACGACGGCGCAGATCGTATTGCCATGGCTGTTCGTCTTTCCATGATGAGCGGTGAGTGCGAGTGCCAAGGAGTGTGTTAAATGAAACCGGTATGGTGGGTGCCATAAACCTGTCCTCATGGGCATGGATCACTTGATCCACATGACCCATACCGTTATCATTAAATATTTTCAACCTTTACCCGGGTTCTTACTATGTTTAACCCTTATCAAGTTTGATTATTACCTTCTTACCTTTTTAATCTTACTTAGCTTTTTACCATTTCCTCGATTAAGTTTTAGTAATTCCTTTTAATTACATTAAATACAGCTTAAATGTAACTTAAGCTTGTCTTTCTAATTTTTCTTAGTTAGCGATAACTTTCAATTTAGTGGGAGTTAGCTAACCCTTTTGTGCTCATTTTGAAGCAAATTTTTCACCCCTAGTTCATAGTGAGTGGAGGCGATGAAATATACCACTTAGGCACTCTTCACTAGGGCACCTAAGACTATTAATTAATTTAGTTCTTAGGGCTTTAGGTAGTTTATTAAGTAGTTAGTTGTTACAACCACTTAGAGGTTAGAACTACTTATGGTTACAACCACCTTATGATTGTAACCACCAGCCTATAGAGGCTTTGTACTTTCAATTTTATAAGCAATGAAAACATCTTTTGCTGAGAGCAAGGCGTGCTTTTCATCAGCAACTACTTGCAGTTGACAACTGCCTCGGAGAGCCAATTGTTGCCAGCCACCATCGTGGCACTCCATGTCACCACACATCCTTTGTGGCCAGGCTGTCAAAACTCAGTGCATCTTTCAATTCACCACACTTGATACATGTCCACCGTGCGCTTTCCCACCATTAATGCGTAACGTCATCCAAAAACTAGTCCGCCGATCATCCTGGAGTGCGCTACCCTTCTATAAGGCGCCCGTGCACATGCCTCAAAAAGAACAAGCATATTGACACGCATAGCTGCATCTGCATGGACAACTATGCCTTGTGCGCAGACTTGCTGAACATGATGAGAGCTCTTCTCAGCAGTAAGAAGTCCACGCTTGGCGATGACCTCCCTCGCTTTCCAGAAGATGCCCTTCCTTTTCTTTTCTGCTGTAGTAGTCTACATGTGGGACTTGGACTAGAGCTGAGCTCCCCATCTCTCATTTTCCATATGTTGTACTTGATGGTGCAACATATGGAAAATGCACCATCAAGTACCTAGGTAATAACAATTCCCCAAGAGAAAAATAAATAATCACATCAAGCATTAAGCCTTCCTTGGTTGAACACAAAGTTGATATACATCAAATGCACACACATTTGTGTGCATTGCCAAGTGCGTGTTGTTCTTTAGGTTTAGGATTGTTTATCGTATAAAGTATAAGTTTGAATGTTTAACAAAAGAGACTTTTAACGCTAACTTAATACATAGCACTTACGAATTCAGAATGACATAAGACTTAAGACTCATGATACCTAGCACTTACTAATTAGGAATGACAAAAGCTTTTGAGGCTCAAGATGGATACCTAGTACTTACTAATAAGGAACGACGTAAGCATTTGAGGCTCAAGAAGGATACCTAGCACTTACTAATAAGGAACGATGTAAGCTTTTGAGGCTCAAGATGGATACCTAGCACTTACTAATTAGAAACGACGTAAGCTTTTGAGGCCCAAGATGGATACCCAGCACTTACTAAATAGGAACGACTTAAGCTTTTGAGGCTCAACATGGATACCGAGCGCTTACTGATTAGGAACGACGTAAGCTTTTGAGGCTCAAGATGGATACCTAGCACTTACTAATAAGGAACGACGTAAGCTTTGAGGCTCAAGATAGATACCTAGCACTTACTAATCATGAATGATATAAACCTTCATGTAAAAGAGCGGGCGAGTAGTCCACGAGCGCCATTTGCAAAGGTAGCAAGGTGAGAGCGGATTTGCAATTTAGTTCTAGCTTGTTGTAAAATGTGTGGTTGTGTGAGCCTCCGCAGATAACACTGCAGCCTGCGTGTGGCTTGGCTTGCAATTGTTGTTGGCCTCTAGAATAGTACGCATAGTGTGTGCATGTATCTAGGTGCATCCAAGGTTGCTACGAAGGATCATCCTGTGGCCTGAATATGTATACTTATTTTGGCCAAGCAGACCAAACCGGTAATGCAGCATGCAGCAACACAAGTGTGACAGAATTAAGCTTTGAGCTTGGGTGCCCTAGGCTCGATGCTCGTGCTCGTTTCACCACAGTTTGGCGGGCGTTGACGACAATCATCCGGACTCAAGAATGTACATGCGATTCACATGCACACATACCACGTACTCACAAAGTTGAACTACATACATAGAATAGAAAAGATACAAGGCTAAAGAGCCAAGAACCTTCAAAAGGGAATGCGGAGACTTTATAAAAGGCCGAGATGGGAAGTGCCATCTTCACCAAAATGGTTTTATAACCTTAAAATAAAAGTTTGAGTTGCAAACAATATTTATAAATAATAATAATAACATTTGAGTGTTTGTTACGAGACCAGAGTCCACATTAGGTCGTAACCCCGGATGCCATGAAACAATCCAAGCTCTAACAACAACTCCATTTGTATCATGCATCTGCGTGTCGCTGAGTCTCAATTAACCTCATGTATTGGTACCTCACATCACCCACCCTCCCACCCACCCAACCAACCCGCCCGCCCAAGCTCTAACGAGAACTCAACATATCATGCATCCGCTGCGTGCTGTTGATGAGTCTCAATTAACCTCATGTATTGGTACCTCACATCACCCACCCCCCAACTTACCACCTACCCATGCCATGAAACAACACCAAGCTCTAACGAGAACTCACCATATCATGCATCTGTAGCGTGTCTTTGAGTCTCAATTTACCTCATGTAATGGTACCTCATCCACACTCCAACCAACCACCAAACCTACCATGAACATAAGTTCTACGAGAACTCCGTGTCATCCATCCGTGCAGCCTTTGTTGAGCCTCTACTTCATGTATGTTGAATCTTCTTGTTCACCATAATTTATGTATCCCAATGTATATGGAAAATCATCTATGCATAATCTTCAGATATTATTCCATCTTCCAATATAAAAGCTATGATTTCACCGTGAAGTAATAACACCCGTGAATTTTTAATAAAGATGACTTTGCAATCCATTCATTTTGAACATTTTGTCTTTTATTGTCAGATTTCCATCTTAGGCGATAATTGGTTAGCTTCTATGGAAACATCGGCCATTTGAAACTGTCTGCCTCTACTATTACCTCATTTCCAAATATTAGCGCTATTATTTTGTTATGAATAAATAATAAGCGGAATATTTTAATTGGGCGGATTTTAAATCCATCAACGCTTATGAACGCCATTTCCCAATGTTATAGTAATTGTCCCATTATAGTTCCAAAATATTTGGTGAGAACGCAATGAATTTAGCCTAGTCCAAGGGCCACATTGGTTTCTACATAGCCCGAGAGGATGAAATATGTTTCCTGCAATTAGGGCATGTAAAATTGTTTGTCATCCATGGCATTATACATTGCCTATGGAAAAGGTGGCCACATGCATTCACCTTTACGATCTCTTCTCTTTTAATACCATCAAGAAATGGTATACAATCAATTGTTTGGTGCCCTTACTTGCCCTTTTACACATTTGGGCAATTGTTTCATTATCCATTTTTATTCAAATCTTTGCTACCTCTTACTTCTTTTTTCTTGTAGAAGAGGAGGAATGAAGAAGAAATTATTTGTTCTTGACCACTAAATATAGATGACCTTCACGGGACTTCTTATAATTTATAAGTTTTCTTATAACGAAAACAAAAATCTTTCATAAAGGAAATTTGCGAGGCTCCTTAGTCGTTCCCAACAGGCGAGTAATGCAAAGAGGAAGCGGCAGCGGTAGCTTAGCAAATGGCACTCTTGGACTACCCGCCCGATCTTTTATATGAAGGTTTACATCATTCATGATTAGTAAGTGCTAGGTATCCATCTTGAGCCTCAAAAGCTTACGTCGTTCCTTATTAGTAAGTGCTAGGTATCCATCTTGAGCCTCAAAAGCTTACTTCGTTCCTTATTAGTAAGTGCTAGGTATCCATCTTGAGCCTCCAAAGCTTACGTCGTTCCTTATTAGTAAGTGCTAGGTATCCATCTTGAGCCTCAAAAGCTTACGTCGTTCCTAATGAGTAGGTGCTAGGTATCCATCTTGAGCCTCAAAATCTTACGTCGTTCCTAATTAATAAGTGCTAGGTATCTTGAGTCTTAAGACTTACATCATTCTTAATTCGTAAGTGCTATGTATTAAGTAAGTTAACAGCGTTAAAAGTCTCTTTTGTTAAACACTCAAACTTGCACTTTATACGATAAACAATCCTAAACCTAAAGAACAACACGCACTTGGCAATGCATACAAATGTATGTGCATTTGATGTATATCAACTTTGTGTTCAACCAAGGAAGGCTTAATGCTTGATGTGGTTATTTATTTTTCTTGGAGAATTGTTCTTACCTAGGTACTTGATGGTGCATTTTCCATATGTTGCACCATCAAGTACAACATATGGAAAATGAGAGCTGGGGAGCTCAGCTCTAGTCCAAGTCCCACATGTAGACTACTACAGCAGAAAAGAAAGGAAGAGCATCTTCCAAGCGAGGGAGGTCATTGGCGTGGACTTCTTACATGAGGTCGAGAAGAGCTCTCATCATGTTCGGCCAGAAGTCTGCATAGAACCACGATTGTCCATGTAGATGCGCTATGTGTGATCGCTTGCTTGCCTTTTGAGGGCATGTGCAAGCATATAGAAGAAGGTGCACTCAGCGGATGGTCAAGCGGACTAGTTGCTAGATGGCGTTACGTACTAATGGTGGAAAAGCCTGTGGACATGTGTCGTGTGGTGGGTGAAAGATGCACACCAGGTTTTTGACAGCTTGGCCACAAAGGATGTGTGGTGACATGGAGTGCCCTGATGGTTGGGTATGGCCAGCAAGGGGCTCGGACAATGATGAGGCTAGGCGCCTGTTGTGATACGGACAAATGGAGCAGGAGGGCCTCCTTTTGGCTGACCATGTTAGTTTTTTCGGCTTGCCTTTTGAAGGCCTGTGGAAGCCAAGCAGGGGTGGCTTACAGAGAGGCCTACAACGCTAGGGTTTTGACAGCTTGGCCACAAAGGATGTGGTGACATGGTGGAGTATGCCCTAAACAACAATGACCACTAGGCCAAGAGGCGCTCGTTGTGATATGGACAAATAGAGCAGGAGGGCCTGCTTTTGGCTAACCATGTTACTTTTGCTCGTCACAAGGCCTATGGGCTTCAACCAACGGTGCAGCTTACAGAACCTTGGGCATGCAACTGCACTCACAAATCATCGAAAGAGGACTAGTGGATGACGTTACGTAGCACGTGGTGGGCAACAGCCTGCCGGACATGAGATTGTATGCAGAAATGTGGTGAAGTGGAGGGAGGATGCATGCAGATGTTTGTGGCCACATAGGATGTGGTACCATCATGGAATATACGCGGTCTTTGGGTCTTTGATGCATAAAAAGTTATGGTAACATGATCACAGCGTGGAAGATTACGCAGTTCTTAGCACATGACCAGCAAAGATTGGCTCACAAGCCACCTGCCTCACAGTGCGTGCATACCACCAGGTCTACCACACATGCAGCAAGTTCTGTGGACAATAAGTAGAATGGCAAACCAGTGCACCATCTCCACACAGAGCACATGCATCTTCCACATACCACAATCAAACACATGGACTTCTATGCCAAAGCCGGCATCATGCAGCATCAACTCAGATCATAGAGAGCAAAAGCAAGTGCTCCGGTTCCCAACCAGCCTTCACTTCCATCCTTAGAAGCATAACCTCATGGAGTACAACAAACACGCTGACCTGTTTGTAGGCAGCAATCATTGCACACTCATTGCAAAGAACCGACCTTCATCCTCCTCATATTCCAAAGTAGAATAACAAACATTTGCACACATCTGCTGCCGCAACAGTGCTATTGGGCACTTCAACAATCGGGAGAAATCCAAGGGACACAAATTAAAACACCCCTCGAGATACATTCGAATTGCGAGAATGACCTGCGCTATCAACTATCAAAATCTGGACCACGGCATCTTTGTCAGTGTGGTGTGGAGTGGGGTGGCATGGAGCCACAGTGCCAGTGAACTTCTTCACTCTTAGATGGTGAATCCGCTGGATCGCCTGCTCGAAATCCAAAAAGCCAGCAACATGTTCTTGCAGCTTGCTCCTACAAGCCAGGTTTTCGGCCAACTTCTTGTTCACAACATTATAGTGGTCGGTCTTGGCCTTCACACTTTGGCGGACTAGTTCCATGGTGCCTCGTTGAGTTTCTGAGTCCAACCCACCGCCATTGAGCACAAGGTCTGCTAGCTGGACCTTTGTCAAGTCCAGATCCTTCAAGGCATCCTCCCTTGCCTTAGCAAGCTTTGACTCCTCATCCCCGCACGCCTCCAAGTCCTTCTTCACACAAAGCACAGCAGCCGAAATCACCTCCATTGGAGCCCAGGGCTACATGCCACTTTTCTCATGCCCAAATATCTTACCTTTCAATGGACGTACGTGGTCCTTCTCCGTGAAGCTTGCCAACACTTTCGACGAGGACAATGGCTCCTTGTCAATCACAGCTGCTTTTCCTTTGTTGGCAGAGAGCAGCTCCAAACTTTGCTGCGACGACCGTCGTGGCCTCTGTGTGGGCTGACAGGGAGTTTTCCTTCGACATGGAACTAGCCTTGCACCAAGCTTCAAGCGTGGAGCGTCCACTCCATCCGAGCCCTCATCTTCCTCACCTCCACCTTCCTCGCGTCGCGCCGTCCTCCCATCTTTACACTGGCAACAGATAGGCTAGTGGCGCCTGCATACAATCATACACCAAGTCATCGATGTTCCTCCATTCTTCCACAACAAATAAATTAGTAGTCCCTGGTAGCCATCATTTGCTCCAGGAAGGCCTCCAAAGTACCGCCAAAACATCGACCCACCACACGCTTAAGACCAATTGCGTTCTCATCCCGCATTATTCACACAACGGTGGATAGAACCTCATCCCCGAGTGCCAATTCCATGGACTGCTCACTTGAACACATGTCGACTTGCAAGGCTGCGGTCACTCTCTCTGCGCGAAGGGTGGCATTGCCTCCTTACCTTCCTACTCTCCCTTGGGCGTGATGCTCCTCCCCACCATCCTCCTCAGATCGCCATAGCCACGCGCCTCCCCTCCAAAGCCACACTGCCTCCCTCCACCCACCAAGTGGTTCACCCATGGTATCCAGAAGCAAACCTCCAAGCAACCAAGCAACAATGGTAGAACTACACACCGCCCCCACACAAACAGCCACCAACCAAACTAGCAAGCACTCGAAACGCCCCACCACCACAGTAGCACCCTCCTAGCAAACACCCAAAACGCCCCACCACCACACTAGCATCCCCCTAGCAAACAAAAACCATGTTAGAGACAACCTCCAAAATCAAGCAGCCTCCCATCGATCAAAATCCTGCTCAATCATTTTATTCGTCCTACAGGTAGACCATTGTTTTGTATGGAAATGATGCCTATGTCATTAGTGCATGCCATTCGTTAAACAACAAAAACCACTATGGGCCGCTAAAAGATATAAACTTCTCTCACGACACCCTAATTGTGTGCCTTCTTCTGCAGGGTATGCTCAAATATGGCATTTTAATGCCCATCGAAAACCCTGTTCCGCGTATATTCACGTCAAAAGCCGCTTGATATATATTCAGCCGCTTCAAATATTATCGTGTTTCAAGGTGG
Organism: Anthoceros angustus; assembly: GCA_010909165.1. Lineage (NCBI taxonomy): Eukaryota > Viridiplantae > Streptophyta > Anthocerotopsida > Anthocerotales > Anthocerotaceae > Anthoceros > Anthoceros angustus. The sequence continues at coordinate 108,504 of MU008213.1, forward strand.
TGGGAAGTCTGGCAACCCAAAGTACGCTCGAAATAAGCGACAAAGGTCCCGTGCCATAGTTAAACAGCAAGATCGTTCGCTCTGAAACCAGTTGTAATGGTGGTGAGCCATGAGCAACCCTAAAACGTGAGATGGCAATCCCGGCTCAAGAACGCTTTAGATTGATAAGTGCCCACACTTATACCATGGGTGGGGTACATTTCCAGCAACGATCATGGTGGACAACAAGATGAAAACTAACTATCAAGTAGAAAGTAAAGGGACCGTAGGAATACCATGACAGTCGATATCTTCTCTTAACTGCTCCTAGTTCCTGCTTGAATTACGTTGAGCTAATTCTTCGTCCCCTCCTCCTGCTCAAACTTTTCCTTAAATCGCACCATATTCAATTCCCGAGTGGATTGAAAGAGCAAAAATTTTCCATAGTTTCCATCGCCTCCGCCTTTCGGATAGAAGACCGTACTCTATCACACGGACAATCCATAGTCATATTCCGCTTTCTTGCGATCTGCATCTACTTGCATAATTGTGTCAATCTTGGTTAGTTCTTCAGCGGATCGGGCCCGCAACAATGCAAATTTGTAGATAAGGATGTAGATAGGAGGGCCAGAGGGGCGGTTGGGAGGCAAAATTTGCACCTAAAGGATGCAGATAAGAGAGGCATTCCCTGGAACTAGGAATTGTGCCGCTCTTTCTTTCTTGCCTCATATTTATCTCCTGAGACAATAGTTGTCCATGCAGGCTGCCAGCTGCTGGATTCGATTTGCCCATCTTGGAGAATTGGGGAGTAAGAGGGCTCTGTGATTGTTTAGTGAGAGCCTTGTGGATGCTTGGGGCGTGTTTGATAGACTTGGTGAGACTAATGTGGTGACATGGAGTGCCATGATGGCGTGGGGTATTCAGCAGGCATGGGTCGAAGCCCTAGATCTTGACAAGGCTATGTAACAAGAAGGCATCGGCACCCGATTGCGTGACCTTTGTGTGCCTCCATGCTTGTGCAAGTGTTGGGGAAGTCTCGATTTAGAGAAGAGAAGCAGCTTCATGCACAAATTACATAGGGAGGCGAGGAATGCAAGCTAACGTTTTCACCAAGCTAATGTTTTTTTGCTAAATTGTTTTGTCATTCCTTCTCCTTAATTCTTGAGAGATTAGGTTAACATAGAAACTAATTGAGGCTAGAGAAGGCGGGTCTCACAAGCCGCCTGGTGCCCGGAATATTAATCTACCACGTATGAAGCCGCAATTATAGCCCGTTTTGTACTAATCATCAAATTACAAAAGCTTCCAGGCCTTAATTCTTGAGAGATTAGGTGAACATGGAGACTAATTGAGACTAGAGAAGGCGGTTCTAACAAGCCGCCTCGTGCCCGGAATATTAATGTAGATGCGTATGAAGCCGCAATTATAGCCCGTTTTGTACTGATCATCAAATTACAAAAGCTTCCAGGCCTTAATTGGCGCTCGTCGAACATCCAAAAGCTTGCCTGTGGCTCGGCAAGTTTTGAAAAGCTAGTGGTCCTGGAGTCGGATGGTTGCAGAACCAGGCAATTCCGATAAGTGTGTGCCGAGAAATCTGAAATTAGGGTGGCCAAAACGACAACCCTTTGTCTAGGAGCCTGAAACCAAAGTTCAAAACAGGAAGATCTTGCTGAGCCGCTGCAGGTAGCTTTGCCCTGCTAGCCGCAATGGATGTCAGCTCTAGAATTTGCGTAACTGGGCCAGCTAGGACACGGGAACCGGACGCCTCTGCTGGTCATGGCTGCGTGGCGAGTTGCTGTTTCGTCGCGCAGGGCGGCAGGGCCGCGTGCGGGGACATCTTATCTGGGTTGGGGAGAGATGAGTTGGAGCTATGGGAAGAGCTCCGCCGGCTTTATGGCGCCGCGTGAATGTGGTGGGGACCCTTGTCGGCCTGTAGAATGTGAGATTGGCGTGACGGGTGAAATTGTAAGCCAACTGTGTCAGCAGGGGCAGCTGGGCAAGGCTGTGGAGGCTCTTGGGCTGCTGGTGGAGGGGCTCTGTTGTTTCTCAGTCTCTCTTTATGCCGTCCTGAAACGATGTGTGGTTGAGAGGGATCTGGTTCTGGGCCGCCGTATCCATGCCCTCACTATGAGAGGGGGTATGAGTCGGACACGTTCCTGAGCAATCACTTCCTGCGAATGTATGCTGCGCATGCCAGGATGCAAGAGGCGATGGCAGTGTTCTTGATGGTTGATGGCCCGGATGCGTTCACCTGGTCTGCTATCATATCTGCGCATGTGAGACACGGCCAGGATAAAGAGGCTGTGGAGCTGTATCGTCGGATGCGGAGGTCTGGTGTGAAGGCAGATGGGCATGTGTTTGTGGCAGCCCTGCAGGCCTGTGCTAGGGGAGGGGACCTGGAAACTGGTCAGCAGGTGCATGCTGATGTCGTGGCCAGTGGGGTTGATCCGCAGTTGTTTCTTGGGACTTCCTTGGTGGACATGTATGCGAAGTGTGGGAGCTTGAAAGATGCTCAGAGAATTTTGACCGGCTTGGGCACAAGGATGTGGTGACTTGGAATGCCATGATGGCGGGGTATTCACAGCAGGGCAGGTGGCAGGAGGCCCTTCGTTTGTACAGGGCTATGTTGGAAGAAGGGCACGGATGCCCCCGATTCTGTGACGTTTGTGTGCCTGCTGCAGGCGTGTGCAAGCGTGGGTGTCCCAGGGTTGGAGACGGGGAAGCAGCTTCATGCAAATTAGAGAGCTAGGACTTGAGGCTGATGGACTTGTTGGCAGCAGTTTAGTGAACATGTATGCGAAGTGTGAGAGCCTTGTGGATGCTCGTGGCGTGTTTGATGGACTTGGTGAGAAAATGTGGTTACATGGAGTGCCATGATTGCAGGGTATTCCCAGCAGGGCATGGGTCAGGAAGCCCTGGATCTTTACAAGGCTATGCAACAAGAAAGCATCGTAGCACCTGATTGTGTGACCTTTGTGTGCCTCCTGCATGCATGTGC
>MU008213.1:126401-288370 GCA_010909165.1 Anthoceros angustus
CGGTCTGATGTCTTTTTGGACAACCACAGTGTACTCCAACTGGAGCTGCGGTGAAACGTATTTTGCGTTACCTCAAAGGCTCGCCTTATATTGGGCTATGCTATCGACGAGGAGTATACCAGCATAATCAGCTTACTCTTGAAGGATATACCGACGCTGATTGGGCCTCGGATAGTGACTCCCGAAAGAGCTTGTCCACTTATGCCTTCCTCCTCTCCTAGGCTTCCATCACCTGGAGCTGCAAGAAGCAGACCAGTATAGCCCTGTCAAGCACTGAAGCTGAATACAAATCACTTACAGATGCTACCAAGGAAGTGGAATGGGAGCGGTCTTTCCTACATGACCTCGGGCAGACACAGGATGGCCCCACTCACCTCTATTGCGATAATCAGTCTGCCATCGCCCTTGTTGCCAACCCCCGATTCCACGCTCGGACGAAACACATTGAGGTACATCACCACTATGTCAGGGATGCTGCTGCGAGGGGGTTAGTTAAAATTCTCTATGTGCCTACTGAGAATAACACAGCAGACATCCTAACGAAGGCCCTATCTAAGGATAAGCATCAGAAGCACATGCAGGCCCTTGGGCTGATGAATTTTCAGCCCTATTTCAAACCCAAAGCTTAACATACTGCAGGAAGGACTTACGGGTGAGGCCCGAGTCCTCAGTTTTGTGGAGTGTGCATCCTGCTCTTCCTTCTATGATCTCATGTGCCTATAGTCAGGCGACAGGGAGGGTTAGCCACCACAGCTCTGCAACAGTTTGGAAAACAGGTCAGGTGGATGAAGCTCGACGTCAATCTAATCACCTGCACGCTGGTTCCCCCCAGCTGCCGCTTCTTCTTCTTGCAGTATTCTCAGCAACCCGAGTAATCTTTGTGCCTCCTGTAGCGGCCTCATCAAGCTGGTTTCATCGCCAGTATCTGCTGGGAGTTCTTCTTCTCTCCCGGGTTTCGTCTAGCACAAGGTCACGTTGAACAGCACCTTCCAGCCGCCAATCCTTAGGCTGGTCTCCACCACATGGGTTTCATCCCACTCTTCCTCCGCTGTTGGACGCTTCGCAGGGCGTTCTCTCCTAGCCCTGCTACCACCCTTATTCCGCTTAGATGGATGACTCCCAGGCATCGTGCACAGCAGTATTGCCCTTAAGATTTGGGCGCACAGGAAGATGACTGTGAAGAGCGATGCGTAGGCTGCTGCGAGATTTATTGTCTGCTCCATCTCCTCCGAGCTCACACGTCCTTTCTAGGAAATGAGTGTAGCTCGTTACGCCTCGCGTGCCCTCTTCGCCTTGTGATCATCCTTGCCTCCTTCGCCAGACCCGTGTTCAGTCCTGTCTTCACTCCTAAGCTCGTCTCGTTTAAGGGAGGGTGTTCGCGGGGTAACCTCACTCGCTTAGGGTTTACCCCCGGTTAGTTGTGGTTATCTAGATTTAGCTTATTTATTCAAAGGTCATTTTAGCGAAGGGGTGCCTAGCGTAGATATATACACACTTTACATTACTTTGTCTATTCGTTGTTTTATTCTATTTGCCTAATGTTTTCTACTCTCCTGCTCCACCATTTTTATTACGGCGCCCTTACAATCTGTACACCAAGTCATCGATGTTCCTCCATTCTTCCATAGACAGTAAATTAGTAGTCCCTAGAAGGTAGCCATCATTTGCTCCAGGAAGGCCTCCAAAGTACCTAGCCAAAACATCTGACCCACCCACACGTTCCTTAAGACCAATTGCCAGGTTCTCATCTCGCACATTCACACCAACAGCGGATAGAACCTCATCCCCCGAGTGCCAATTTCATGGAGCAGCCTGCTCTGCTGAAGAAATGTCGACTTGCAAGGTTGCGGTCACTCTCTCAGCGCGAAGGGTGGCAGTCCTCTGTTGCCTCCTTACGTTCCTACTCTCCCTTGGGCGTGATGCTCTCCCCTGGCCACCATCCTCACCTACAGATGTTGCCATAGCCACATGCTGCCTCCCCTGCAAAGCCACACGCTATCTCCCCTCCACCCTGCCAAGTGGTTTACCCATGGTATCCAGGAAGCAAACCGGTAGCCTCCAAGCAACCAAAGTCCTGAATGGTAGAACTACACACCGCGCACACACAAACAGCCACCAACCAAACTAGCAAGCACCCAAAACGCCTCACCAGGCGCCACACTAGCATCCTCCTAGCAAACAAAAACCATATTAGAAACGACCTCCAAAATCAAGCAGCCTCCAATCGATCAAAATCCACTCCTCGCCGCAGCCACCCTAAGCGAATCCGACCACACTTGGCTTCCACGCCTGTGCAATGATGTCTGTGCACACGATGGCCTCCTGACAGCGACGTCACAAACATCATTCACCGCGAAAATCCGCCCCCAAAACACTCGCTTTGCAAAACCAAAGACCTAATCAACACATGTGGTCGCGTCCCGCACGGTAACATTAGCAGTGGACAAGGGTACTTGCCAAGTCCGAAATTGTCATTTGTCCCACCGTTAATTCAGGTAATAATGGTAATGATATATGTTATGCATGTTTTTATGGGAAAAAAAATTCAACAAAATTCTCCTCCCAAAAAATGTATTGTGTACTATAATTGAGATCAATTTGACAATATTTTTGCATAAAACAGATTCCACAGAACTGGAACATGCCAACTAGCAACGGTTTCTGCGTTTCCAGAAGTTGTGGTCACCATACTGTGCTTTGCCCCGCCAGCGCTGCCATGGAGGACAGCCAAGTTCGGAGCCACCAATCTGCAAAGTGCGAGGTTGCCCGAGCTGCATTTGCTAGGGTTTTGGTTTCGCATTTGCTGCCATGGCCTTGCTCTGACTACATCTGTAATGCCCACAACGCCGATGGCAGCTTGGTATCCCAGTCATGGGCATAATTCACTGTTAGTTTGTTCAAGATCCGGCAAATGAGCCCATTGGTCTTCTCTGTCAACCCATTTGCCTTGGGGTTATATGGTGCCATCTTATGATGGTTTATTCTGAAGTACTCCGTCATGGCGGCCACCACGTCATTAAGGAAATGGGTCCCCCTACCACTTACCAGCTGCAACGGACATCCGTACCTGGTTATAATATTTTCATATACAAACTTAGCCACGGTATTCGCGGCGTCCGGCCGAGTCGCCACTGCCTCTACCCACTTGGTGCAGTAATCCGTTGCTACTAGGATGTACCTCTTCTGAGTGTGTCTTGTCGTAGGCTGTATGGGTCCAATGAAGTCAGTACCCCACTTTTCGAAAGGTGCCAGTGCCAAAATAGGCACTAACGGCCATTGTGTTGTTGGAGTCGGCTTCCCGATCCGCTGACAAGCAACACACTTCTTCACAAAGTGGTGTGTTTCTCCATACATTGTGGGCCACCAGTACCCTGCTTCCAAAAACGTTTCTAGTGGTGACTTGAACTACATAGTGTCCCCCACCAACGCCCTCGTGCATCCCCCTTATTACCGCTCCCGTTTCCGCCGGCTGTAAGTAACGTCTCTCCACTTCGTCCGGCCCTATTTTGAACAAGCATACGTTGTACATCCGGAAGGGGCGAGCATAGTGTACAAAAGTTTGTTTTAGACTACGCGTCATGTTGGCTGGCATTTCCATCCTTCAAAGATATCGCTCCAGTTCCTCGTAGGTTGGCCGGCCACGGCGAGTACTCCCCTTCTCCGCTTCTGCCGCGGGCTCGGGGTCCAGTAGCTTGGGATTCTCGCGGTTCGTTCAATCTATTGTATTTCAACTGCGGCGACTAGGGACTCATCCGGAAAGGCATCCTCTTGATCCTTTAGCACTGGCTCCATCTTCAGCCTGGACAGAAAGTCCGCATTCTATCTTGCCTTACACTTCTCGTTTCCACTTCAAATGTGAACTCCATGACCAATATCCAGCTCTTCTCACGAGCAGGTCCTCGCACCAGTGCAGTGTAATTAAGTCTGAAGTGGTCTGCATAAACACAAAATTCAACGGGAGTTGTGGAGTGTGAATTTGTGTCTAGGGACACCGTGAGGTCCACATTCACCCTCAATGTCGTTGTAGTCCTAGGATTCGCTCCCAAGGGAATGCTTTGTGCCAAGAGACGCTAACTTCTATCACTACTGACCCTTGCCTAAGTTAGGACTGCACCTGCTATCACTACTCTTCTTACCCTCTCAACTACCACTATCCCCAGATCTTATTCCACAACCGGCAATCCCATCCCGCGCTCTCAGTTCCCGAGCTACTATCGCGGTGGTTCTCACCACTACCAGAAGGTCGCTACGGCTACTGAGGTGGGTCCCACCACCAAACCCTAAGGGCCGTCGATATTTACACAAATAGTAAATACAAAGTATCGTATCATGAATATGTACAGACCAGTGTACGTACGTAACACGTGTGATATACAAACTTCTTTTATATGAAATTGAATATGGCCGTATAGCACTTAAAATAATATAGTACAATTATCACCGTAGATGATATGCGTATAGTGTGAAGGATGTGATGATAAATGTTATATGTGGTCAGTGTTAATTGGCGTTGGTAACTACCAAGTAAGCGTGGTATTCCATGGGGCAAAAGTAAAAGGCAATGGTGGATGGGGAGGAGGTTCGGTACCAAACCTACAAAGTATTACAAGGCCTCTCTTGTAACACTTTAGATGTTGCAATCATGATGCAATCTTGAGAGGGCAAAGCACCTCTCACTTTGCATCTTTTAATTGCAACACCATTGCAACATGATTGCAACAACAGCCGTAGTCGGTTTCAAGCAAAGTGTAACGAGGGGCCCAAAAGTGTTACATAGCTCATACACATGAGTGTTACATCCAGGGGTCCAAATCTTAACATAAATTGTAACATAGGCTGCACTTTTCTAGTAGGGCTAGTAGCACTGGCAGGCTTGATCTCTTGGTTGATATCAGCACCAAAGTCATCAACGTCAAGGAGACAACAAACTTACTTGAGTATATGACATTGCAAAATTGCCTCGTGTATCTTCTAACCGCTTTTGGAGGCCCTGCATGCATATTCAAAATAGCAGCAGTAATAAGGGGCACCCTTGTTTCACTCTCACTTTATTGTAGATCTACAATAAAGTGAGGAGAGTAGAAAAGCGGTAGCGAGGCAAGCTACTCTAGAGTAGCTTGCTCTGCTACCGCCTGCCTGAATTAATAGTTCATTAAACTGATATTCTATTTGCACCGCCTTGACAGTAGTTGTTAGTATACCTTTCTCTTCCAAAACAGACCAAAGCATATTTCTTGGCACTTTATTGAATGCTTGTTGAAAATCGATTAGGTAGCAATATTAGTGCAATCGTTTCTTCATGACCTTGTGGTGCCCAATGATTGAAGATAAAGTGAGCACATGGTCTAGACACCTTATGCCGTGTTGAAATCCTGGCCTGCAAGCTATTGCTTTCTTGCACCCCAAGTGCGCTCTGCTTGCGTAAGCATTTGCTGTACACTTTGTGGAACATGAGATGGAACATGATGTTTAGAAGGAACATCGACACTTACCACACCAAAACGTCATTAACCGACTTCGAGACTCGCAAATCTTTGGGTACCTGCAAAGAGTGCAACTATCCATGTTGCACAGCAAATGGCTGTTGAGTTGGGCGATGAGGTATGTGCTCAACTGAGGTACCGGGTGCTAGATATTTTTCATTTTACGATAGTGCAAGATTTCATTATGTGTTGTGATCTCAAAGTTGCAGGTTGGGTGATGTATACGATTTAAGGACTGCACCTCTTACAAGATGAGTTTAGAATATACAACACATTGTGTGTTGCTACAAAAAAATGGACAAGACTCTGTTCTCATGAGCTCCAGGATGATCAAATTCCCCCCCGAATTTTATGGACTCTTGCCATAATAATGCCGATAGAACTCTACAGTGATTTGTAACATCATATGGTGGATGAGGCCCATTAGCGGAGCATCTCTAGGGATGCTCTATTAGGTCCGATGAAGGTATACGGTGAATTAGTGGCTTGAGCTGGCAGTTCCTCTTCCGGATGCTCCTTGCAAGGGATTAATGCAGGCAAATGTCATGATGTATGTCGTGATGTATGTCGTCAGCACATATAAGTAGGAAGATAGCTGACTTTGGTAAATAGGAAGTAGTCAAGCAACCCCGCACAATGTGCGAAGACAAGAGCAGAATATCATTCAGAAGGGAGGAACCCCGTGGGGCTCTTACAACAGGGGATGAGTGACACTCCATCCAGTACTAATGCGTCCGGAGGACATTTAACCCAAGAAGGACTAGGCTGAAAATGGCTTTTTTGTAGAAACCAAGGCTTTTTTTTAGTTTTCATTGTTATAAATATTTTTGTTTTTTCCAAAACGTTAAGGCTCATAGACCTCCACAAGACCTTTACAATGCACCCTCCCACTGCCCATTTGGGTGAGTATAGACCACAAAGTAGCATGTGCTTTTTCCCATCCCATTTCATGACAAGGTATCAAAATCCATAGTTTACCAAATTGGCTGAATGAAAAAAGTTGCCAGACATATCGTCGAGACAGTCACACTCTGCCTAATAACCACACAAAAACTAGGGGGCCATGCCCGTGGAAGCCGAGCCTACGCAAGCCCCCTCTTTGGAGCATACGTCACTTGTTGAGAATATTGCACTTGTTGAGGTGCGTGGGGCTTCCTCTAGTGTGGTCAAGGCCACATCAGGTGCTCCTTTGGTGCCTCCCGAGCTGGGTATTAGGGTAGTGGATAATGAGGACACAGTAGATGTGGGGTTGGTGCGGATCAAGTGGCACCACTAGATGTGGGCGGTGTCGGTCGACGGCACCACTAGATGTGGAGTCAAGGCCCCGGAGTTGGTGTCCGGTCGTGCACTAGATGTGGAGTCAAGGCGAGTTGGTGTCCGATCGGTGTGCACTAGATGTGGAGTCAAGGCAGCTGGAGTTGGTGTCATTTCAAGTGGCACAGGCGATCTGTACTTGAGGTGGCAAAGGGACACTAGAAATAGACACAGTCGTGGATCCGGAGCCATCACAAAGAAGGAGAAGAGTAATCAAGTGACTCCGGTCGATCGTCGGCTGCAGTCACTCTCGATCCGTAACTGACTCACTGCACTGGGTCGGTCCTTTGAGGGAGGGAGGGCGAACAAGGGGATCAAGCGGAGGCAGCGATTAAAACAACTAAGCCAAAGCAGCCAACAACGGAAGGTGGTAGCGAACACTGTGGACCCAAGTGTGCGGGAATTGGAGCCAGGGACAACTACATGGTGGCGGTGAGGCTGAAAATGATGAAAAGTTGACTTCTATGTCGAAGTGCGTCGAGTTCACAAGCTAGCTGCCTACATCGAGGGGCGTGTGGAATAGTGACCCTCTTCCTAAGGGCGAAATTTGAGGCAACTACTACGGGTGGAGCCGGGTATATATGAGCTTTTGAGCAGGGGAAAGCAGGGGCACCGGTTGTCTTGCGTGCAAGCTTGGTGAAAGCGGCGAAGTTCCTCCTCGACAAGAGAAGATGGAGCCCGATGTGAGCAGGTGCCATTGTTGGATGGAATCCGGCAACAACGGCAATGTTAAAGGCTGCTTGTACAAATCGGCCTAAGTAGAGTCGTGTTGTAGATCACGCTACATTCGTTGGTCATAGCTGCTCACAAACATTGAATCAATGCAGGTAGTTCTCGGGTTTTGATTGGATCAAGAAATTAGATCCAAGTCCAAGTGACACACTTTTTGAGTCCTTAGGCAACTAGTGTTGCGGAACTTGGAGATTGTCGAAATATACAGAAATTGCCACCATTGCTCGCGGGGTTTCGCTATGTCACTGGCAGCTCGCTCTCGGATAGATTGAAAAACATAGATACATGTAGAGACCCGGTGAAGTTGTGCGATTACATGCGCAAATGCGTCGGTACCACACATGGGCAAGCTACCATCACGGTAGCTTGAGACTCAACCCTCACGAGTCACATGCGAATGGCCCCCATCGACACGTGGATTTGGAGGTGTCCGCGCTTGTAAGGTGTTGGGAGGAGTCACATCGGGGTCATCCTCCTCAGTCCGATCGGTGATTCTGCTTTGCTCATGCGCCCGGTGCAGCGAAGGCGCGCCGCGACCTTGCGGATCACGCTAGCGCTGCGCAACTCGGCCGCAATTGCGGTCGGTCGCTATTTGCTCGGCAAGCGCCCTGCGGGCACTAGGGGATCGACACGGTGGCCGGGCCATCACACCTACCATTCTTTGCAACTCTCGGGTCCCTCTTTCTCCGCCCTCTGCCGCCCACTGCGGCCATTGTGGCTCTTCACACACGGGACTAAAGACGGTCTTCTTGAGAGGAAGCCACATGACTTAATTTCCAAATGGTCCCTTTTACTAAGACATGGCGGTGAAGTCAAAAGTTCACAAGTGCCTTCGTGTGCAACAACACTGGGTGTGTCTCGTGCGCACTAGACATGGCAAGTGGTGTACCCATTTTGTGGCCCATGCAACCGGAGTGCCATCAACACCACATCGGCCATGAAAATTGGCGTCAAGCCTCAAGTGTGCCCACGATTTAGCCCTAATCAAAGCAGTGGGTCTTCCCTCGGCCCCTTCCTAACAAGGACCTTATAAAGACCGAGCGTCTCTAAAGTGTCCGGGTCTAACTCAAATACCTCACGACCATCTAACACTCATTTGGAAGAGTGCAAACTTGCAAGTGTGCCGTTGCGGAGTATGCACTCTTCATCCGGTCTAGGGTGTAAACATGACCGTCGCTCAAGCCCCCGGTAATATTGGCCACTACAATATCATCGCCTAGAAAGTTGCACCTTCGTGCACCGCCTCAGCCACAACAAAGTTATCGCCTACCTCCGGGAGCGGCCATATCGATGAGGTCCTCGAGGCTTCCTCATCGCCTTCGTCTGGATCGGTGTGGCTCGTGGTCATCAACCAACGATGTTCCACATCGTTGTCGAGTTGCTATTCTCTCTCGTGCCGCTTTAACGATATATGGCGATTCCTGATGCCTTTGTTTCACATCTTTGCATGGTCCGTCCATGCAAGCCCCACAAAAGCAAGCCAAGTGTCTCATTTTCACCCGTGGATTCAAAGCATCTTGAGAATACCCATAAATGGAGTGCATGCTCTTGGAACGGATCGAGGCACACCCCACTTTTGTCTCCTATTGACATCCGTCTTCCCAATCAGCCGAATGTAGCTTGACCGCCTTTCACCATTGGTGTATGAGGATCTTTGCCGTTAGAGATTGAGCTACGGACCACCCACCCTTGCAATCTCGAGGAAGGAGACAATTCTTGACTCTCAGCGCTTCAAGATGGCACCAGCGTCATGTTCTCCCTTCCGTGTCGACCAAGTAACTCCAAAGCATATTGCATCCGCTTAGGCTAGGTATCCGGCTACAAACTAGGCTGCGGGCCTTGAAGCTGAGGAAGCGCCCCATCACTCCACATCCAATGCTCCGTGGTCTCCTATACCCGCGCCCAACCACTCCCGATGTAGCATGAGACAATCTTTGGACAAAAGGGTGTCATGTTGCATGTCATCGATGTAAAATGGTAGAACTTTTCAACGTTGCAAAACGGGTCCTCCTCCACAATTGGACCCGGTTCTCATATCTGAAACATGCACAAGAATTGTAACGATCATGTGCCAATGCATGCTTTGGATCTCGTTACGCACTTGGAAGGCGTAGTTTTGTGAGAAATCAATCAACGAGACGATGACATCCTCTGAAACCATTCTAGACATCTGCGAAACTCATAAGCTTGCCATTTGAACAAAATCATGGGTGATGAAATGTTTCAACTTGCCTTTTAGGAACTCTACCATTTCGAGACGGGTGAGTTTCCTGTATACAAGCTTGATTCGAGACTTGGAAGTGCCGTCTTCATTCGCGTGGTGGTATTCAAAACAACGCCACTTCAATGTAGCGACGGCAACAAGTTTGTTGTGACCTCCTTGAGGACAAAGCCCTAGCTCAACCCCACAAAGATTGCAATTCCATTAAACACTTCGCTTGAAGTCATCGTCATGTGCTTTAGGGCACAATGTGCATGAACCGTTCACGAGCCAAGCATTTGCAAGTCCGTCAAAGCACCTTCCCTTGGCACCTGCACAAGGACATGAGCATGTAGATCTCAAGTGAACCTTTGATTGGACACATGAGCTGGTTGAGAGCATCCTTTAGAAATGCCATTTCAACGTGATACCCGCGCAACACACTCCCCGCAAGGATTTGATGTAGAAGGGTTTCAACCTCTCAAAGGCACGCGGCCTATCTTGATCTCGGGATCGACTTGAATCGGAGGAAGAACTCACCGCATCACAAACAACAAGGGACCACAAGTGTAAGAGACTACATCAGCGTAGAACAAGTGCAACGGACACTTCAAGCTGCGGCATGGTCGGGGCGGTGGTGCAGCAACTTCAAATTGTGACAATGAACCCCATCAAGTGATGAAGGCCCTAAAGTGTAATCTGCAAAGTGCGTGACATCTTGAATAGCACAGTGGCATCGACCATGCAGGAGACACCGGCAACAGTGTGAGATGTTAGCTGCACCCGAGCTGAGTGAAAGCGCCGCAGCCACAATGTTGGATAGGACTCCACCAGCTAGGACCATCTTCCGACCAACAAGCACCCACAGACCACATGAACCCCATGATGTGGTAAACAACGAAGGAAACCCCAACGCTCACAGAGGTATCGAGGAAGTGCGTGATATGCGTCGATACACAAACGGGCCACCGCTGCCTGGCATCCTTGAGCTCGAGGAAGGGCGTGAGGAGTTCTCCCAAAGCGGACAATTAAATCCCTCACGGTTGTGCTCAAGGAATGATCTAACCTTCCACCGCACCATTGGTGGCCTGATGCGATGTCCAATTGGCAAAGGGTTTGCACATGCCGCGCCACAACTCGTCTATTGACCCCGAACCGCCCCATGGCGGCCGCTCCGCTTCTTGCATGACATCCTTGGACAAAACAATGTTCATGAAAGTTTGCGAGCTCTCAACTTGTCCGCAACTTGCACACTTTGTAGACTCCTCATAGCTGACAATGTTCTCGAGCTTGATTTGTGGCTTTTCGAGTCCGGCTTTCCTCCCCTTAGCACGAAATCTCTTGAATCAAGTGTAGAACGCCTCAAAATCCTCCTCCTCCACGCCCACTAAAGTGGCGAGTCCTCAGAAGGACCCTAACTCCCGAGCAACGCTTTGCGGCCTTCGTCGGAGGCTCCCTTAAACCGGAGGTGTCGAGCAACTCCTTCATCGCTCGACACCGCCTTGACCTTTCGGTGGGCGACAAGCGTGATGATCGGCGGCTCTTGCAGTGCCACCGAACTTCATGTGTCTCTGACTGATTTTCTTGAGACCACGGATGCACAATCTCTACATAAGCGTGTGAGATGGCAACAATTCTTCCGCGCATTGTTGATCATTGTCCCGTTCACTTGGTTGGTGGTGTTTGTTGATCATTGCCCCCCCACGTGGTGAGTCACTCTACTAGCCGATGGGTGAGGAGCACTGGGTGGCAATCGCCACACCCGCATGTTTAGCTCCCTGCCATCTCCAAGCGCTTCCAAGCGTGCTTGGCGCATCGGCACCATGCGCAGAGACATTGGCAACCAGCAGGAGTGTTAGTGACCCCGAGTGAGTGAGCGCTGCAGCCACAATGTTGGATAGGACTCCACCGCTAGGACCATCTTCCACAGACCAACCAGCAGCCACAAGCTACGCCACACGCCCATGATGAACCCACTGATGTGGTAAAAAAACAAGGAAACCCCAACTTGCGCTCAGTGAGGTATCGAGGAAGTGATATGCGACGATACACAAACGGGCCACCACACCTGGCATCCTTGAGCTCGAGGAAGGGCGTGAGGAGTTCTCCCAAAGCGGACAATTAAATCCCTCGGTTGTGCTCAAGGAATCGATCTAACCTTCCGCACGCACCATTGGTGGCCTGCTACGATGTCCAATTGGCAAAGGGTTTGCACATCGCGCCACAACTCGTCTATTGACCCCGAACACGCCCCATGGCGCTCGCTTCTTGCATGACATCCTTGGACAAAACAATGTTCATGAAAGTTTGAGCTCTCAACTTGTCCTTACACTTTGTACTCCTCATGACTGATGTTCTCGAGCTTGATTTGTGGCTTTTCGAGTCCGGCTTTCCTCCCCTTACGAAATCTCTTGAATGCGAAGTGTAGAGAACGCCTCAAAATCCTCCTCCTCCCACGCCCACTAAAGTCGAGTCCTCGCAAAAGAAGGACCCTAACTCCCGAGCAACAGCTTCGGCCTTGGAGGCTCCCTTAAACCGGAGGTGTCGAGCAACCTTCGCCGCGACACCGCCTTGACCTTCGACAAGCGTGATGATGCGGCTCGCTGCAGTGCCACCGAACTTCATGTGTCCCTCTGACTGATTTTCTTGAGACCACGGATGCACAATCTCTCATAAAGTGTGAGATGGCAACAATTCCGCGCATTGTTGATCATTGTCCGTTCACTTGGTTGAGTGGTGTTTGTTGATCATTGCCCCCACCATGTGGTGACAATCCACTCTACTAGCCGGTGAGGAGCACTGGAGTGGCAATCGCCACACCCCGCCGCATGTTTAGCTCCTCTGCCATCTCCAACGACGCTTCCAAGCGGCGTGCTTGGCACGAGTCGGCATCGCCGTTGTTGCGGCGTTGGAGCCATCTCTTGAGTTGTTTGCCAAGCAAACCACTTAGGATCTGTGACAAGTGTCGTGAGCCGAGCCTTCAGGATCGGGCGGGAGAAGGCGGTTTCGCCCCATCATCTCCCTTGGCGAAGAGGGTATGGAGGGTTTGAATTTTAAATGTTAAGTGAGTTCCCACCGTAAACTCTTTGACAAAACTAGACTCCCTCTTCCATTAAGAGAGAACATCTACGCACATTCAAATTTTGATACGATATTCTCTCCCCGTTTTTGATGTGGACTCACTGCCATATCTAGTGGTCCGTATGCTACCTTCAAAGGGAATACCGTGAATATAGTTCAAAGCCTAATCCTACTTATTTTGCGCTGGAATTTTTGTGTACCACGACATTTGGGTGACTCTTAGCCTGAAAGTTTCAAGCCATTCGGATCAAAATTACAATATTTAAAATTTTTCCTTCAATAACATGTCCACATGTGGACAAAAAACCGTGTTGCATCCGTTGCACACTTGTATGGAACACCAAAGCTTGCATCTACCCTGCAACGCCCTTTTTAGTAATATATATATATATATATATATATATGAAAAAAACTTTATACAAAAATATATATTATTAATAACACAAGTATCTATTTTCAGCTTCTTTAAATGGGGCATATTTACAACAAGTGTTTTACAATGTACTTTGTTGTAAATTTTGTATCTTGACTTTTACATTAGTGGGACACACGAGAAATGGAATACTACTACCAAATGCAAGCGATTCTAAACCCCAAAATGAACAGATCCTCACACAAATCCACATTCAACTCACACAAACTCTGTGGCCCACAAACCTCGCACAACCACCTGACGGGCTCTCAGAATCGTGCGCTCATGACTCTCACGCTCATAGGCTCGCCCAGCTCACAGCTCTAGCTCGCTCACGACTCCTAGCTCTAGCTCTCCACCCGGCCTGGCATCGCTCTCACGACTCACAAGCTCATGAGCTTTCCCTGACTCACAAGCTCTGCTCTCCGCAGTTCCTGGGGCTCACAGACTCTCACTCTCACAAGCTCTTGGTCACAAGCTCTCACAGTGCTCATAGCTCTCACACTACTCGCAGGCTCTTGCACACTTCTTGCAGGCTATGCAAAACTCACACACACACACACACTCACTCCACACACACACACACATAAACACACAAACATAGAAGCATTCCAAGACACAGAATCCCACAAACAAACATGGGGGCCATTCCCCCAGACACACACACTCACAAACATTGGGGCCATTCCCTCAGACACACAAAGGGGACATTCCCCACAAAAAGCCAGTATCAGTATCAATTTCTAAGAGTTTCTAAGGAGCAACTAAAAGAAAGCACCAAACTAGTATTAAGTCCTGATCTCTTCAAATTGGACTTCAGTTGAAGCCTCATTTCCCTTCCTCTTCATGCTCTTCACCCTTGATGACTTGAGCTCTTTGGCGTAGTCAGACCTAGCTTCACAGGCAAGGCGTTGAGCTTCAAGTTCTGTCGTCGGTTCGATGAGGCCATGAGAGTGCTTTTCCCTGCATTTAGAGAGGATACCTCAACCTCTTCAAATTCTTTACCTCTTCCACGAGATGGAGTGGTTCAACTTCAACAAATGTAACACGTCTCTGACATAGGGTTATTCTCCATTTAAGGGTTTGGGTCCTAAAGACCAAAAATGACCCTCAAAGCAGGCCAAATGCATCATCTTTAGCAAAACCACTCTTTAGACATGTCTTGAAAGACATTGACCATGTTATTTTCGTGAATACTTACGCTAACGGTTTAAGCGAAGAAGGTTCACAATTTCACCTTCACAAGGAAGGGATTTCAAGGATTTTTAACGGTGCTAGGAATCCTAAACACCTCTTCATGGGGATAGTACTTCCTAGCGTGAGCAGTGGGCAAACCAAACAAAACTAGTCCAAGCCAAAGCTGGCGGACGTCCGGAACAACATAAAAGTAGCAATTCGCAAGAAAAGAAGCAAGCTACGGACGTCCAATTGTGAAGAACATTCGATAGCACGATCATGGCCATCTCGAGAGGACCAAACTACGACTCTAAAAAGTAGCTGGCGTGATGGTGCAAGTACACAACCACGGGATCTCCATTGTTAGAGTGAAAAACAAAGGAATTGGAGCAATCATGGACGTTCGGCACATTGGCGCGAGTCTGCTAAAACTGCGGACGTCCGGCGCATTTTGAGACCCCAATCTTGCGGGCGTCCGAGATGGAAATGGTGGAGTGGATCGGACGTCCGCATAAATGTATATATATTTTTGTATTATTCCATCATTGCTCCGGATGGGGTGGGGATAGACACATTGGAATAAGAACTCCAAGGTCAAGCACCCTCGGGTCGTATCATTACTAGGATGGGGTGCTTGACTTTTGGTGCTTTGAGAACTCCATGGTTAAGCACTTTTGGGTCGAATTAGTACTAGGATGGGGTGCTTGACTTTTGGTGCTTTGAGAACTCCATGGTTAAGCACTCTTGGGTCGAATTAGAACTAGGATGGGCTTCTTGTTTTTGGCGCTTTGAAAACTTTGTAACAACTCCACTATTAAGCAACCTAGAGGCGTATCAATACCAGGATGGAGTGTTGATTTTAGTGGTTTGAAAAATTTGTAAATCATCCGGTATCTAGGCGTAAAGTCATGAATATTATTTTTGAAAATCATTTGTTGGTTGATGTTATATTCCACATTCGCTTTGTATACAACATGTAAAACCTTTTGGCCTTACTCTATGTGCCTCGATGACTTGCATTTGGATCTCTTTGATTGGTCGCCAAATGTCCAACTCATTCGAGTTTGATGCGTATAGATGCATAGGCCTTGGTTTCTAGATGAGCTACATTTTCCAAAATTCGACATGTATGATGGTGGTTTCTAATGGCCAACCTTTTGAAGGCGACAATGTTTCACAATGTTTTGCGAGAAGCAAGAAAATAAATAGAATAGATGATTTGTCCTTGAGTAATGAAAGCTTTGCCGGATGCGGTCGAACGCTATTAGGAGTAACCTCACTCGCTTAGGGTTTACCTGGTAGTTTGTGGTTAGTTTAGTTAAGTTAATTATTCAAGGTCACTTAAGCGAAAGGGTGCCTAGCATAGATATAGCCCTTTACATTACTTTGTTATTATTGTTGTTTTCTATTGTCTTATGATTATTTATCTCTCTTGCTCTCCATTTATATCGTGGTATCGAGCATGGTTCTTCATGATCGTGTGGATGATGACGGACCAGCGTATGGGTAGCATCAATCGATCCTATCAAATTTCCGTTGGGGGAGCATGAGAGTTCCTTGCTATATATGGAATCCCGGTGATTCAACCACTAATTTTATTAAGAGAACAAAAGGCGACACTTTTGTAGAGGAAGAGCAGGGGACTTCCAAGTCACACGATTATTTCTAAATAATTTAGGAACTATGCTCAAGCAGGGTTGCCCCTCCTGTGGCTATCGGTCACAATAACTAAATAATTAGGATATGATTCTTTTACCCTTCTGACATGTGCCTCGTAGGCGGTCGCATGTGCTTTCTGCACAACTCTGCGCCGTCAGCACCATCAGCCTCATCTCTGCACAGGGATGCAATGGATATGTTGTACGGGGAATTAACAAATTGGGTGATCTTGTGGAAGATGACTACACTTTGGCGCGTGCTTGATTTGGGATCGGTTGATCCATGTGCTCCTTAGGCAGGATGCACAAATTGTGCAATTGAGTTCAACTATAATTGCAAAAATTGATCATATCAGTGGACAACTGGATCAGATTTGTGAGCGCCAAGAGCTTCTCCTCAGGGAGTTCCAGCAATTGGATCTTCTGCCACTGCCCATGAATGCGATAGCGGTGGGATTGTATCTCCCAACCCTGCTGCCCACTCCTAGAAAGTCGGATGCACAAACCAGTTAGGGTTTTCACATGAATGTCCAACTCATGTGAACCGGTATACCCCTTAGAGTTAGGGTTTTCTGGTCCCTACCGTTTCGGTGTTGCCATGTCTCTTAGTGTCCCTTGAAGCCTCCCTTCCCGAATATATGCCCTGTTCATTTCTCCTGCACATGCAGATACCCTGAATAGTCAACCTCTACGGTGCTGACCAGCCAGCCTTTAACACAGGCCAAGGTTATCCTACTACCATGACTAGCATTAACCCACCTCCTCCACCACCTGCACCCCTAGTTGGCTACCACCCTGTCTTCACTTCCGAATTAAAGGAAAATGACAGATTTAATGGTCATCGGTATGAAGTGTGGCGAGTTCGAATGAGATCCACTCTGTTAGCTAGAGGAGTGTGGGGAGTAGTAGATGGGTCTATTCCAGAGCCCCCTGTTACAGCCCTCACAGGAGAACAAGATAAGTGGGCTCATGCAAATAGCATCGGCATTGCTCTTCTAGTCTCTGGCCTTACTGAAGATCTTATTCCACAGATCGAATTTCTCACCAAGGCCAGTGAAATCTGGGCACAGTTGGAAGGTCAGTACAGAATAAACAATGTCCTTACACTCTGTACTTTGCGTATGGAATTCTATGGACTTAAAATGCGGGAAGGAGACAAAGTACTTGCTCACACCAGCAAGCTTAGACATCTTAGGGCACAACTTACCTCTCTAGGTACTGTTATGGACGAGGTGGACGTGATCGCACAATTGCTCACCAGCCTTCCGCCCTTACGAACTTTGTATACGCACTGTCTGTCCCCCGGCTGAGGCTAGGGTCAGCTGAGTTGAGAGACAATATCACTTCTACCTGTGGGCAGTGTGGGGCTCTCTTCCAGGAAGAGCAAAGTAGGCTCTTGTCGTGGGAAAACCAAAGTGAGTTCTGCTTTAGTAGACGAGACACAAAAAGGAAAAATCTTGGATACAGCCCCAATATCAGAGGCTACAGCGAGGGTCCCCGTAATGAATGGACAAGCGTGTTGATCTTGGCCCTTCTTCAAACCACCCTTTAGTAGCATGGCCCAGTGCAGTAAGCGGTAAAGCCATTGGGCCAATGAGTGTAGAAAAAAGAAGGCTGGAGAGCCTCGTAAACCATCCCGACCTACTACCAATGTTGTAGTTAGGGACAAGCTCTGTGATCCAACAAGCATGTTGGTTAAAATATTGCCTGGATACATCTCTCAGCATAGCGGTGATAAGGCGACTTGGTACACGGATTAGGCGGCCGCCCACATTGTCGGGATGAATCTCTATTTACATCTCTTACCCCTATTTCTGACGTTGATAGGGTGTACCTTGGGGATGAGCAGAATTCCACTAGTCTACAAATTCTAGGCCAAGGTTCCTGCAATTTTAGACTCACTGATGGCTCCACTTTAACCATAGCAGATGTTACATGCGTTCCCGAATGGCAAAGAACTTTCTTGTCCTTGAGTTTGTTTTGCCAAGCAACATAGTTTCTGATGACTCATGAGGATCCTGTTTGCTTTGTTAGGCCAGAGTCGCCCTCTACTTGTGTTTTTCAAGCACTACCAGAGGACGACCTGTATCGTTTAGACTTTGCTTGCCTCCCTGGCAGCAGGACTCATGCCTATTCTACAAGTGTAGGCAACCTGACGGCTGTCCAACAATCTATCTTATGGCATGCCCGATTGGGTCATGTTAACCGACAGACCCTGGCTTCCCTCAGCAAAGACGGTTGTTATCGTGAGCCATTACCTAAATGTTTGAAGGAGTTGCCCCTTTGTGAGACTTGTGCTCTCAGCGGGAGCTCCACGACCAGCTCGCCGATCTTCGGCTCCCGGTACATTGCGGCATATCGCCGCCTTCAGGTTTCTTCACTTGGAGGGGCAGATTACTACTTTACCATCACAGATGATTACAGCAGGTTCACTTGGACTTTTCCCATGAAGAGAAAGAATGAAACCTTTGACTTGTTTCAAGACTGGCTCATTACCGCAATCAACAGGCTGCTTGCTAAAAATCTTCGATCCGATATGCGCATGTAATTTAATCAGGTCATTCTCTAATCTATTCTACGACAGGCATAATTCACTTCCAGCTAATTTACTTGCCTATAATGCAAAATGGTGTTGCCGAACGCATAAACCAAACCTTGATGGGAAGATTTGCGCACCTTGTTGTGGTCGCCTCCGATCTCCATCACAAGTGAGTCGAGTCTTCTTACATCATGCAATTTGCCCCCAGTTCTCTTCTTTGCTAGGACCCCTTTTGAGATTTTCAGGCGGAAGCCCAATTCTTCATCTCGTAATCTTTGGCTCAAAGCTGCATACTATGTTCCTGCAGAGAACGCAGAAATTAGACAACCGATCAAGACAATTAGTTTTTGTTGGCTCAGTGAAGCTGAAACCTAGCTCATGACCTAACTTTACCCCTGACGGTTCACGCACGGGTGTCACTTTCTTAGTCTTTGCAATCGCTCACATTGCTGTAATGATTCCCTTGAGCAACCATCCACTCCGGGAGAAGCTGATGTAGACTATCCCATGTGTCTTCGCTTTATATCCTGTGGATGTGACGGAGCGATTATACTGTCTTGACAGTGACAGAGCCAAAATAATGCCTTGACCTGTTGACTTCAACCACCTTGACCTCACCCGCCGGCTCTACCTGCTGGCGTGGATCAGGATCTGCAGCCAATTGTAAGAACCGATCTTAGATCCCGATCCATTTGGGCTCAATGGCTTATTTTGAGATCACGTAAATGGACATTGAAAACGTCCCACAATTTGCCTTTGACTTGTTTCAAGGCGGCTCATTACCGCAGTCAGCAATTGCTAAAAATCTTCAGATCTGATAATGGCACAGAATTCGTTAATCAGTCATTCTCTAATCTATTCTCTGAACAGGGCATAATTCACCAACTAATTGTGCCATATACGCAACAGCAAAATGGTGTTGCCGAACGCAAAAACCAAACCTTGATGGGAATGACGCATGCTATGTTGTTGTGGTCAGGCCTCCCGTCTCCATACTGGGCAGAAGCTGTAGTCACTGCTACTTACATCCTTAACAGACTGCCCACAAGTTCTCTTGCTGCTAGGACCCCTTTTGAGATTTTCTGGAAGCGGAAGCCCAGCCTTCTTCATCTCAGAATCTTTGGCTCAAAAGCCTACGCTTATGTTCCTGCAGAGAAAGCGCAGAAATTAGACAACCGATCAAGACAATTAGTTTTTGTTGGCTCAGTGAAGCTGAAACCTAGCTCATGACCTAACTTTACCCCTGACGGTTCACGCACGGGTGTCACTTTCTTAGTCTTTGCAATCGCTCACATTGCTGTAATGATTCCCTTGAGCAACCATCCACTCCGGGAGAAGCTGATGTAGACTATCCCATGTGTCTTCGCTTTATATCCTGTGGATGTGACGGAGCGATTATACTGTCTTGACAGTGACAGAGCCAAAATAATGCCTTGACCTGTTGACTTCAACCACCTTGACCTCACCCGCCGGCTCTACCTGCTGGCGTGGATCAGGATCTGCAGCCAATTGTAAGAACCGATCTTAGATCCCGATCCATTTGGGCTCAATGGCTTATTTTGAGATCACGTAAATGGACATTGAAAACGTCCCACAATTTGCCTTTGACTTACGAAGAACCCAGGCAAAATAATGCCTTTGACCCATTGGTATCAACCACTTGACCCGGCAGCATCTACACTGCTGGCGTGGACGAGGATCCTGCACACGTTCGTGAACCGATCTTAGATCGATCCATTTGGGCTCAATGGCTTATTTGCGAGATGCGAGAAATGGACATTGAAAACGTCCCACAATTTGCCGGTGACTTACGTGCGATGACTGTATATACCGCCCCTGCTTTGGCCCGCGGCCCTCCTCAAGATGAAGACGCCCGGACTCGTCGTTCTTCTCGTCCTGGAATATCCACCCTCCGAATCGAGGAACCTCCATATGCCGCCTTGATTTTCGTGACCTCTGACGCATCTCCTCTCCTCCGAGAGTCCTCTCAACCTTCTCTTGAGGCCTTGTGAGGCCGGACAAAGCTAAATGGCAATTTCATTGGCGATGATGAGTTTAATAGTCTCATCAAAATGGCACTTAGCGTACGGTTCCTCGACATAAGCCGGAAGGCTATCACACCGTAAATGGGTGTTTAAACACAAAATGTGAATCTTGGCCGGGCATAGCCCGTTACAGCACAGATTGTGCCGAGTTTAGCCAAATTGCTGGTTTAGATTACCAAGAGACCTTTTCTCCGATGGTGCGTGCTCGTCCGTAGTAATATCACGGCCTCATTTGCGAGTACGACGCATGGTTGCGGCGAGATGGATCATCTGCCTTGACTTTTCCTCCATGGTATTCTCGAAGAGGAATTGTACATGGAGCGACTGAGGGTATGTTGATCCTGCACACATCCAGACCACGTTTGCTTACTCATCAAGTGCCTATATGGCTTAAAGCAAAGTGCCGAGCGCTGGTATAAGAGATGTGACACAGCCCTGAAAACCTTGGGTTTTGAACAGTGCAAAGCTTACTCCAATGTGTACATCTTCAGAGACGGCTCCACCTATGTCATTCTCGCTCTCTACGTGGATGACGTGATCCTTGCTGCTAGTAATCCACATATCCTGTCACACGTAAAGGATATGTTAAGAAAACGTTGAAATGATGTATGGGGCATGATCTACTTTTTGCTTGGGGATACAAATACTTGAGTTAGATCTCGAGGAAGCACCTCATTATCCATCAACACAAGTATGTTGCTGAGATTATACACAAATTTGGCTGGGACAAGCTCATCCTCCTCTACTCCGAGGCTCATAGGCGGCTAAAGCTTAAATCATCTCGATAGTGTCTGTCACGACAGTCACCGCTTGAACATGCAGGATGTTCTATCCTGCTATCGCGAGGCCGTTGGGCGCCTTACTTTTATCGGTCAAGAATTGACGCGCTCGATGGCATACGACGCCACAACATTCAGCCTGATGTCCCGATTTTTGATATACAAGAGTAGGTACTCCTTTGAACTCTTTGTAAACGTATTCGATTCTCAAAGCGCTCGCCTTCATACCCGGACTACTGTCTATCGCCGAGGAGCACACGCGACCCCCTCGGCTCACTCTTGAAGGATATCACGGCGTCGATTGGGCCCCTCGAGATATTGAAACTCCGCAAGAGTTTATCCACTTATGCTTTTCTCCTTGCCCAGGGCTTCCATCACTGGAGCTGCAAGCAGAACTAGTATCGCCCTGTCGGTACGAGTACAAATCCCGGTCGAGGTGCTACTAAGGAAGTGGAATGGGGCCATATTCTTCTTACATGACCTTGGGCGTACACAGTGGCCCCACTCACCTCTATTGTGATAATCAATGGCCATCGCCTTATTTGCCAACC
The DNA here is from genome assembly GCA_010909165.1 of Anthoceros angustus. Taxonomy (NCBI): domain Eukaryota; kingdom Viridiplantae; phylum Streptophyta; class Anthocerotopsida; order Anthocerotales; family Anthocerotaceae; genus Anthoceros; species Anthoceros angustus. Next base: position 148,372 of record MU008213.1, read on the forward strand.
CCGATTCCACTGCACAAAACATATATGAAGTCCATCACCACTATGTTAGAGACTTAGAGTGCTGCTACGGGGTTGGTTCAATTCTCTATGTGCCTCACGAGAATAACCAAACAGACATCCTAACAAAGGCTCTACCAAAGGATAAGCATCGAAGCACATACGGTCACTTGGGGCGATGGACTTTGATATTTCAAACCTGCTGACTTAACATCATAGAACCGGACGGACTTCTGGGTGAGGCTGAGTCCTCGACCGTGATTATAGCTCTTCCCTTTGTGTTCTTATGTACTGTTGTCGGTAAGCGAGGGAGGGTTATTTACACCACAATACCGATGCAGAAACTCGAAACGATTAAAAGCAGTCGGTGGATGAAGCTCGACGTTAACCTAATCACTTGCACGCTGGTTTCTCCCGACTGCTGTCTCTTCTTCTTGCGTTATCACCCGGCAAAGCAATCTATGTGCCTCTGTGGCCCCTCATCAAAATTTTGTTTTTCATCGCCCGGGTATCCATTGGGAGTTCTCACTGCTCTTTAGTTTCGTCAGAGCTGAGTCACGTTGAACAGCACTTTCTAGCCGCTGACCCTTAAAGCCGGTCTCCACCACATGGGTTTCACCCACTTTTCCTCCGTTCTTCTTTTGGGCCTATGAGCTCTCCGGCCAGCTACTCTTACTTCCCGATGCCGACTCCCGGAGCGCCGTGCTCTGGCGATATTACTCTCTTACGACTTAGGGGGCGCCAGGAAGATGGTTGTGAGGAGGCTACTGCGTGGTGATCACGGGTTATTCTGCTCCATCTTCTTCCGGCTCCCGTCCTTCCCGAGTAGGTGTGGCTTATTACGCCTCGCGTGCCTCTCCTCTCCTCGTGATGCATCTCACTTCCTTCGCTCGACTCGTGCTCGGTCCCACATCGCCCGCGCCTAAGCTCGTCTCGCTTAAGGAGGGTGTTCAGGCAGGTAACCTCACTCGCTAGGGTTTACCCCGGTAGTTTGTGGTTAGTTTAGTTAAGTTAATTATTCAGGGTCACTTAGCGAAGGGTGCCTAGCATAGATATATGCTCCCTTTACATTACTTTGTTATTATTGTTGTTTTCTATTGTCTTATGATTATTTATCTCTCTTGCTCTCCATTTATATCAAACACAAGTATAAGAGAGCATCTGCCTGGCCACTGCGAGCCCTAGTGAGAGCCAGCGAGTATCTGAAGATAGAGGGCTGGTCGCCCGGAAAGTTTGACCAAATGGTCGAGTATTTCGGAGGTCGCACATACATACCTTGTGGACGCCCACGCGCCTATGCATGCAGTAGGTGTTCAGAGAACTATAGCCAAGCTTCGGCCAGAGATTTTGAATTTAAGAGATCGACTTGCTCCATGTGCCACCCATGGATAGATTAAGGTTGAAAGCTAACTTGACAAGAAAAAATGTAAGCTCAAGAGTTTGATCAAGAACTACGAGGAGGCCTCACCATCCTTTACCTTGTCATCCAATTCTGCTGCTGGGCCTAACGCTGCAGATCTAAGCGGCCATTCCCGAAGCCTGAGGGGCCAGTCAGACAGGTATGCCCGCTGAGGACATTGCTCAATCACGGGTTTGAAAAGAGATTGATGTGAGTGCGGTGGCAAGTGTGCACAAGCAACTTGAAAGAAAGTGCTTGCCTAACAAGTATTGACGCAACCCTCCAAACCCGTGTATTGCACCCTTGAGTATAAGTGCTCGTCGACGTCAGCGCACTCTTGGAGCATAGTCATGCTGTCATCCTAGCCACTGGTACAAAGGTGTGTCCGGTGACGGTGGGCATATTAGGTCTTCTTTTGGGCTCGGATGCATGGGCTGGTTCGCAAATCATCAAAACAATGTGAAATGAGACATGTGCATTTCGGATAGTTAGGGCCAAAATGGGGTTCGAGACAAACCCCTATGAGAAACACTCGGCACTTCATCAGGCTTCGCTCACACCGGTGTTGACCACACTTGGGGAGGTTAAGGCTTCCCCACCCGAGGGGGCGGAGGCCACACCCGATTCTGCAAGAATCGAATATGTTACCAAGAAGCCAGGTGTTACAACAAACAGACTTGAAAGAACTTCTATAAGAATTACAGAGGAGAAAGATCCTCACTTAACCCGGGCTTCAATCTAGGCACCAAATTGTCCAAAAACCAGCCTCGGAATACACATCCATTGGAATACACACTGCCATGGTGTGTATTCGGCTGTTTTCAACCTCTTAGTTGATGGCGATGATCTGCCTGACCCCCCTCATGCCCGCATTGAGTTATGCTTGCAGGCCGATGCCCATTCTCATGAAGTTGGCAATGGCCACCCGCCCGACTATATGGGGCCAGCCCCGCGTGCTCGCCACGCCGCCGCCCGCCCACCGGAAATGCGAGTGTGAACTCAGACCACACACGGGCGGATACAGTAGCCAATGCCGGACGGTGTATGGTGAAAGAGAGGACATGCTCGGACCTTGATGCGACGCTAGCGCGGTGGATGCACGGACGCGCGATGTGGACCATGACGCGGCGGACCTTCATGCCGACGAGGAGATTCCGGACTTGATGAACTCTACCGCTGGGTTCCCGACGACTCGCAAGGAGAGAGCATATGCCCGGATGCGGAAATGCCCTTGTTCACCATCGCAACCTTGCACCTCGAAGAGTCCCGCTTAATCGCAACCCCGCCTTGCTTCCATTCAAACTCGTTATGGCATACCCGACGCGTCGATGACGCAGGTTGGGCTGCATTTGTTGCCCGAGAGGAATTCTCCGCCCAAGTCGATGACGAGGCTAAAAGACATTGTACTCGGGCCGCACTTCAAGAAAATTCATGCTCGTAAATGATCGTGATGTCGCTTCGGGCCCTATGGACCACGCGAATGCATTAAATGCTCGCAGACAGATATGTCGAGGGCAAGTGGATCGCCAAACGCTAGGAGAGCTCCCTGTGAAAGTTCTGGCACTTTCCTCAAGGATAGGCTGGCCCGCATGTTTAGAGCACTGACACCGTAAGGCTAATGACAACAGACATGGATCTCATGGAGTACGATGGGTCCATGGGCATAATACACACCGCATGGAGGTTTTAGATGGATTGGATGGCTTTGGCTCTAACCCGTAAACATCCGCCTCGCCTTGCAACTGGACGTTTAACCCATTTGGACACAAGTCCACAACTACATCTATATGGCATGTTATGCTATTCTTACACAACCTTCCACCATGGCTAAGCCACGAAATCCGCTTATACCATCATGCGCTTATTGTGCGGGCCCTCACATTGTGCGAACTTTGATGTTTACATGGAACCTCTTTTGGAGGAGTTGAGAGAGACACTGTGGCATGGGATACCCATGGACTTCTCTTTCCCGGCGGACAGCGCGGCGCTTCACGTTCTGACGGTATTTTGCACACCATAGGCGATTATCCAGGGCACACTCCGGCTTTCGGTGAAGGGTTCAGGGCATGTGCGGAATGTTGGGATGGCTTAGACTCTCGCTGGGCCCACGTGCAGAAGGAGGAGTACCTTGGCTCACCGGTGGCTTAGCCCAATCATCCCATGCGGCGGGTAGACATGGACGGTACAACAATGAAGTGGGCGGTGACCTCGTCCATCCCCTCGTTTGACGCTAATGGCGAGACATGGAAAAGAGATAATGCAGCGGTCAGGAGTTGAGGGAGAGAGGCAGTTTGGCACCCGCCGCAAAAGGCTTATGGTTTGATTACTGCCGTATTGGAGACACATCTTGAGGTGGACACAAAGGGATGTTATGCACATTGAGAAGAACAATCACGAGGCTTTGTGGCGGACCTTCATAGGAGAAAGATGATCTACTGATCCGTTTAGACATGGAAGAATACGGGGGCCAGCAAGAGCTATGGCCATTGCCAAGGAATAGGGAGACCTTATTGCCTGCTCCGTATGTCTTATCCAAGCCGGACTTGGATATGGTTTTTGCGGAGATGCAGGCCATAAGGTTACCAACTAGATACGCATCAAACATCGCTGCAAAACTGGTGTCTGGCAAACTGGGAAACCTCAAAGCTCATGATTGGCATGTTGTTATGGAGATTTATTTCCCTATTGTCTTACTGGGACGATCAAGCCCTCAAGATACAAAGCGGTCATTTCTCAAGAAACTATATCCCTCTAGAAAAGGGCACCTATGTTACACTTTATGTTAAGATTTGGACCCTGGATGTAACACTCATGTTGCAATTTTGGGGTCATGTAACAACACTTTTTGGGCCCTTGTTACACTTTTGGCTTGGAAACCATACCACGGCCGTTGTTGCAATCATGTTGCAATGGTGTTGCAATTATGTTAAGATGAAGTGAGAGGTGGTTTTGCCCTCTCTCAAAATTGCAACATGATTGCAACATCTAAAGTGTTACAAGAGAGGTCTTGTAACACTTTTGGAGGCTTGCACCGAACCTCCTCCCCATCCACTATTCCTTTTACTTTTGCCCTTGAATACCACGTTTACTTGGTAGTTACCAATACGCCCTTCAATACGACCATATATAACATGCAGAATACATCCTTATACTATACATATGTAGTCTACGGCGATAAATGTAATATATTATTCTAAGTGCTATAAGGGCGTATTCAATTTCATATAAAATAAGTTTGTATACTATGTTATTCCATACATAATCGTGTATATATTCATGGTACGATTGTATTTACTATACGTGTAAATAGCGGGCTCTTTCTACCCCTACTTTATAGCATGCCGGGCGGTTTGTCCTTCCACGTCACCAATAGCCAGGCTTCAGCCATGGCCCCATGTCCCCACCTATCACCTTATTGTGACGCATCACCGTGAGGTTATGCCCCTACAAGATTGTCAGGCGGAGGAGTTTTGGTATGCTCGGCTTATGCTTTTGCCTCCATGTAAGGCACTTCCTACTCATCGTATGCACCTCTGAAACTTCCGCCTCCTGCTTCGATTCCCAATTTTCTTCTTCCCCTCCTTGCGTTGGAGGCAAGCTTTGCCACTTCTACCGCTTCCTCTCGCCTCGCTGGCACATTGCACATAAACCAACATGGCCATCATGAGTTACCCAACGTTAATGGGTGTACCAATCACCAGCGACCATTTGCCTTACCTTCCCCTCCAGTCCCTCCTCGTATCTCCTCGCTTGGACATTTCCTCGTCCGTCCTTCTTCCGGCTGCGCAGCCGTGCCCTTGTCACTGCCCCACCGCCGGTGCCGCCTACTCCTCCTCCTCTTTTCCTCTTCGCCACCCCTTTATCGCGTTGCCTCAACCGGGCTCCACTATGTAGGTCCATGCTCTCGATCCGAGGCTGCAAGATATGTGTCCGGCAAATTAGGCACATCCCTCTTGACCGCCTCTTTTATCCGCGTCCCCACGCCCCGTCCCTTGCCCCATCTGCACCGGCCTTTGCCATATCAAAGGCGCCCGCATGATGCCCTCTTGACCTCCTTCATTCTCTCTCCCCGACATCGCCTCATGCTAGTACGCCTTTGCCCCGCCGAGCATGGATCGCTGGGTGATCCACTCTGCCCCGCCACCCGCCTCCTACTCCCCCTGGGCTGTCCAGTGCACACAAGTGTGTTTCCTCCTGGTGACGGAGTTGCCCCTCGTGGTCCACCACCCGACTCGCCCACACTCATTGTTCCCGCCATTCACGGCGCCAATCCATCGATCCCAACGGCCTCCACCCTCCGCAAACATGGCCACCTTCCGGCTCTGCACTCCTCCACCTCTTCTCCATTTGCTGCCCACGTGACATGCCCCCTCCGCCCGCCTCCATCACCATTCCTGTGCATGCGGCTTCCACCAAACACAGGCGATCGTGGTGTCGCGGCACCACAATTTCGCCCATCCGCCACTGCTTTCCTCCCGCCTCCCCTCGCTCCCCTCATGGCCCTGCCTCCACTTCACGCCACTTGTTTCATGCCGCCTTTCCCCCCTTCCAATTGTGCCCCGCCTCCTCCTCCTCCTCCCCAAGCCCCTTCCGCCATCGCATTCCTTCCTAGCCTCCACGTCCACGCCACCACGTGCACCAGCTTGCCTCCCACCCCTTCCTTCCGTCGCCTCGGAAGGCCACCATATCGATCCATCTCCAATTCAATGTCATTAAGCAAAATGGTCATTTCCTTGTTCTCCTTGCAATGGCTGAATCTACGGTGTCTTGTCATACACTCGCCTTACCCGAGGAACTCCGCAGAACCCCCACTATCGCGGACCGCCCAGAGGTGCATGGAAATCGTCCTCTTCAACCTCCCATACCGCCTCTTCTTCCGTTGGAAACCGCCGATTCTCAAACCTCACCACCCACCAAGACGCCCTCCCTTTCCCCATGGGTTTGGACCCATCCCCGTTTTGGCTAGCCTCTCTTGCTGCGATTTCGACTTGATGGCTCAAACTTCCGTTCCTCTTCAACTCCATCCGAGCCCATGCAAGTGCATCTTCCCACTCTTCGTCATCCACCATGCTCGGTTTCTTCCCATGTCCTCCCCTCTACCATTTCCTCTAGCGCCGCGCAGCCTTCCACACATCGAGAATTGCGTGTCCGCCATCTGCGAAGTGTCGGCTTATCCGGACTTGACCACTGTGCGGGAATGCTTGACACGGATTTCACTAACCGTGCTTTCTCTTCTAACGTCCGCCATCTTGCTGTACGAGTTCATTCACAACCTTCGTCCTCACTACATTGCCCTTTGCTTCACCCCCGAACAACATGAGTCCCTCCCCGCTTCATGTGGTTTTGCATGGCCTCCTTGACCATTTCACCCCATGCTTGTTTATCAAGGCTTTGCATCGTTGTCCACCGCACTCACCGCGCCGCAAGATCCAGACCCACGGCCATCACCGCGGTTAGAACACCACCCCTTGCAAATTGATTGCGCCATTCGAGATCAAGTGCTCAGGCGTCGGTCGTCGTCTGCCGCCGGCTTGTCCCTTCCACGATTCCACTTTCCTTCTTGCAATCGCTGCCACCGCCCTCGAAAGGTTGCCTCCCTTGTCCCCATGCTTAAACACCGCCAAGCATGGTGCTGTGTTACCCGTTTGTCCACCATGCCCACTCACCCACGCAAACTTGAGCGTGTGCACACTTTGGCGTCACTTGCCAAAGTGTGCACTTGGTGTCACACTTTGCCGATCAGTTAAATCGACTCGCGACAACCAACCTCATCCGACGTAAATAGCTCCTCCTCTATGTCGTTCAATTGCACGCAATGCTCCAACTCGCATCCGTGGGGCCGAGGTTCCGATCTCGACGTCAAAATCAACTCCTGCTCAGCCATCTCGCCTCGCCTCTTACCTTACGACTGTCTTGATGAGGAGGCCGCTTCGTCATGCCGAATGAAGACCGCCTGGTGCGGGATGAGCGACACGCCGAGGCCGGTTGCCCCCATCCTCCCCACCCGGCACGGTCCGACGTCGGCGACGCCGCCCGACCGTGGTGTTCGGCCCAGACGCTGACTGCCCCGAAGCCTCACCGCCATACTCCACCTTAGAGTCCACCGCCTTGTCCATCTGAAGGCAATGGCTTCCTCTCGGCGCCTGAGAGTCCCTAGTCCGCATTCAAGAGCCCATTTTGAAAAAGCTTTGCAAAGGCCGCGGTGGTCATTTATCGCTATCGGCGGGACCGCCTGTGCACTTGCTACTTGCCCATAATCACAACATTTTCTCGACCACAACCTCGGATGTGGAGCAATTTTCATGTCCCATTGGTTACGCTTGCGTTACTCGTGATGTATGATATTGCCCAAATGGCGCAGCGCTCTCAATGCCCCATTACTCCATTTTAAAAGAATCATCGACTTCCTCGACCATTCCCCATCACTTGGGTATTGGCACATTCCGCCATTGGATCTGCTTGTTTGTTTGGAAATACTTTAATGCCCACTTGGCATGCCGGTTTTGCCCCCATCCGTTCAGCTCAAACGACATGCCACAATCTATGTGCCAGCATGGGTTCCTCCTCTCTCCATCCCTCGCCGAGTAGGCGCCGGCCCACCCTGTTCCATCCATCGCCTCCGGATGCATCATGCGAGTTACTGCGATGGCCACACAAATGGACCATCGATGGAGTGCACCTACACGGAAACCTTTATTCACAAGGTCAAACCCGCACGACTTCAGCGATGGCCTTGTCCCTCCGGCCGACACTCGTACATCCAACCTTCAGAAGGATTATACTCCTCCGAAGCGCATCCGCAGATTTGCTCTATGTGGCCGTAGAAGACGCTCCTCTTGCTCCCCGCAGCCCCGGCCCCACCCATGATAAACTTTGCGCACGCACTATCTTTTGTGCTCCGCCGCCGCCTCCACTGCTCGAGGTGGCTGCCTTTGTTCCACATGTGACTATGTGCGCTTGCAACGCCATCCATTATAGCCCTCACTGGGTCATAGCAGGATGCCCCTCCCAAGCGCTCACCGCCCTTCTTCATGCACCCACCTCTTGAAACTTCGTGCTCCTCATGTGCACCGTACATCCTCACCTCTTCGTCAGTACATGTCCAAAACGGCTGCATCACCTTCGTGATACAAGACATAAGGGCTGGCGCACCAACGGCATCCATTGTGCAGACACCGACACCCAGCCTTTTCTCCCACACGGTCCTCGGGACTCCATGATCCACCGACGTGACCATAGTAACGGAGGAATGACATGCCGAAATGCATACTCTCCTCATATACCCACGGCTATATCGACTCTCTGACGACGTCCGCTCGGATCCTAAGTATCTCTCCACCGGGTACATCCACTGTGTGCACGGCCCAATGCACCACCTCGTCCACTAAATGTATTATGAGGTGGGTTGATATATCAAAGACCTTTGGAGGAATTGCTTTTCCAGAGCACATCACCCGCAGCCTCTTCTCGTTGTGCTTGAATTTCATGGCGTTGTCCGTGGCAAATCCATCCGACAACGACCCAATTTCACAACCGCCTTGTACACCTCCGGGTCTATGCACAAGGACGATGGGAAGATGATTTCCAGCATGATGTGCACCATGGCACTTCAAGCGCCCACTTTGCCCCCTCTAATTTCGCTCCTATGTTAGACCCATAGCTGGGGCAGCTTTATGCGTTTAATTCTCTATGACTTGACGGAGGTCGCCTTTCGCCAAAACGTAAGACGCCTCGGGCAATGGCGCTCCTCCTACCCACAACCACCTTTTCCCTCCATTGGCTTCCATGTCCATCCTTGATGCTAGGTCGCCTCGCTCCCACAAAGTGTGCCATATGGCCTCGCATTGTTCTTTTCCACGTGCATGACATCCTTTGGCGCCATCACAAGAAGGTGACGCAATATGGGAGCACCCTAAGAGAAGACATCCGCTTCCAAAATTTCCTCGCCGGATCTCGGCGGTGGCGCACCTTCTCTGCGTACCATATCCGCCCACATCATCAAGCGTTGGTGGGGGTGGGGACGGAGTTCCGCCCGTCCATCGTATCACCATGTCTTCCCACCGTCCGCTATCTTCGGGCAACCACCTCCTGCCAACATAAACCGCTTTTTAATTGATGAGAATAGCGGGAATCCAGTCCACCGAATCCACACACGCCCGGGTCCCTTTCACTTGCAATCCCGGTGCCCAACCACGGTAGTCGGCAATGACGGCACGCACCCTAAAATGCCTCCTAGGATCGTTCACATTGAAAAGTCTTCCATGTCCACCCCTCTCCACAACTCTTCTACCAGGGCGCCATATAAACATCAAAATTTTTACCATGCCCATCCCGGTACAATGAGAGGCATGATGACATGGGCGTCCTTTGTGCAAGCCTGTGGAGGCATGTTGTGAACGAATAGCATAACTGCCATATGGACGTGTTGAGACTGTGACCAAAGGGGTTGAAGTCATAATGCCAACCTCAAGTTGCGAGGTTCATCCCGAACCCTTCAAGCGCATCAAATACTCTCCATGTTGGGGTGTCTCGCCATCATGGACATGTCCCCATTCTCGCTTTGCCTCCCGACGCACCAAGTCATCATCATGCTATTTCCGGCATTCTCGAACATGCGTTTCAATCGCCTTTGAGGAAATGGAGGACCTATGGGGAACAGATCTCGCTCATCAAACCCTTCCTTGTACGCGGCTACACATCGAGGGCAATGGACGCCCGCATCACCCCCGAATAGAATACAATCTTTTTCACAAGCATGGATTTTCACGTATCTTGGCCCAAACATGTGCAACATCGACTTTGCCTCGTACATGTCCTTGACTTGTTCGAATCGCAAAATATCCACACTTAAGAGTGCGTCACGCGACGCCATCGATGTCATACATCGTTTGCCAAGACAAGATGTTGCGCTTAGCTTTCTTTCGATTGGACTTCCTCTTCAATGTGGTATAACGCCGCGGCAACAAGCTCGACTCCATCCGCGCCATCGCAACATCCGTGGCTTCCAAAGAACTCGCCCACGGTGCACTTGTGCATATCATCACCTCGAACCCTCATCCATACTTTCGTCGTAACTACTAGTGTGGTGAGGATGGCCACCGCTGTTCTCGGACCCATCCGAGCCTGATCCGAATCCGTCTGGAGACGCCAAGACGGCCGCTTGCCGCCCGTCTCGCCGACCGCAAAAGCCACCTTAAAGCTAGAATTGGAGTGCATTTGCTGGCCATTGATGCGAGAGAACTCACACCGCTGGTGCTCGGAGTGGCGCAGACAGTGAATTCTTGAAATGTGTGCGAATACGAGCTGCGAGCTCATGCTGGGCGGGGACAATACATGTACACGCCGTGATTTCGTGGCATCCTCCCTGTGGTCGTGATCCGTAGGCACGGCAACCCGCAAAGGTGGTACATCCGTTATCCGAACGCCCCCGTCCGGTGTGCAATCATGACTTCATGACCCATAAACATGCAGACACGTAGGACTGGAACGTGCTTGCGAAACCATGGACGGAAGCACAAACGCCACACCATGGAGATCCGCCGTCGTGATGACCCACGGGTAAGTAAGTCGACCACGATCGGGGCAAAGCTACGCCGAGGCGATGCGCATCGACGCAGATCTGGGCCGACAAGAACCTCGCGCCTACGGACATGAGCAGAATTGCGAACCGAGGAGCCACCACCGCCTTCCAATCCCAACTCGGGCGAGAGCACTAGCACGCCATCGGATGCACGCAATGTTCGCGATGCGGCACAAGCAGCGGAAGCCGGGCGTTATGTCAAGCGTAGCCGACTCTTCCGACGGAGATTGGGCGAGTGTAGGGGTGACACGCAATGGAAAGGGAGGATGTGCGCTACCGGCTTTGGTCGGCACCAACGGGTGAGATGGTTGACACGCGACGTCATTGCATTTGGGGATGCGTGTTTTGATTTAAAGTTGATTACACACAATCCGAAAGTTCGACAACGGCCTTGATCGTCCTAAGCTTGCAAGCAAATGCAACAAAACGTTCGAGGAGGCGCCTTCCCCTTGGTGTAAACAACCTCCTTCATGTCCACTTGCTCCGGCAAGGAATAGTGTTGAGCTCATTGTCTCAAAGTCTCGCTAGCTCCCATGTTGCGTCGCCATTCTGTGAAAGGGCACCGAACCCGGTTCGCAGAGTGCGTTCCATGCCGTCTCGTCCAACGATCCCAATTCCATTCTTGTGAAGTGTGTAGCTTGAGCCGCAGCGCTTGACGTGAAGCCCCACATCGGCTTTGTTCTATCCAAACAGCGACTCAAGCAACCTCCTCCTTGGATCGTGGCCTCTGCAGAAATTGTAGCTCCGAATGCGGTTCGCCTCTTCTTCCCATGGAGGAAATGTGGCTTGAGGCTGGCACTCCGAGCGCCCGGATGCGCCGCCGCCAGCGATTGCTCCTCCACTTTCGCCGCATCACCCGGGCGGATCGGTCCCTCACGGGAGGGTGGCGTGTACATCCGCTTACCCTTCTCTCTCAATCTCCCTCTCCTTCAACTTCCGAGGCTTGCCGCAATCCTTGCCAATTCTCTCCATCGAGGTATGCAATGGACCGGAATCTAGAGAATGCCTTGTGCATCTAGGAGGGCAAAGAGCTATAGCACCAATCACCATACTTTGTTTATTACGCGTGACTCGGAAGGACGTGCAACGTGACTTGTCATGTCCGGTCAACGCATGAACGGGCACAAACCATACCCATCCATTCCGCCAAGCGCATGTGACAGTCATCGAGTTTTATTGGGTGAGACATGAAGAAGTACACGTAGTGATCAAAGAAGAAGGACTTTCCCATCCCTTTAATTACGGTAATCATATACCCACATTGTGAGGTATAAACCGTCCCTAGTCACACGACGACGTGATCCGAGACGGAAGAGCCAAGGCGGCGGCACTCCATACCAGGTCCTTGATGGCCGACAAGAGGAGAGCAACCTCCGTCCATCATCCTTGATGGCCATCGTCGATGTGAACCGCCTCGTCTGATGGGCATCGTCGGTTTCACACAGCAACAACGATGTGCAAACACTTCGCAATGATCCACAAATGCGGGGTGAGGGAGGAATGTTGCGGTTCACAAATGCGGATTCCACAACACTTCACACCGCAGCATGAACTTGCGTTGGAGAAAAGGGCCAAACAAAAGTGTTCACATGCGCCTCCCCACCGAGCACCCAATCCATACCGTGCGGTCACCGAACACCATGCCCGCACTGTAGAAGGGACCACCGCTAGAGAAGGAACCACTCGCCACCGAACGGCAAGACGTGAGGGATAGCAAGAGGAGACAGCCCACGCCGTGAAGGGGGACACCGCGCCCAACATTCCCATATGATCCTTGATGGCCATCGATTTTTGGCAGTCAAGATGGAGACATGCACACACGCCTCGTCCGCGAGCTACTGGATACCCACGTGGTTTTCGACTAAGCTCGTTGCGATACTTGCACATGTCCGTCATAGACGGCACAAGGTAGAGCGACGCAGGGAGGCGTGTTTCCGCTGGAAGACAAGCTCGCCCTCGGATGCGAAGATGACCAAAACAAAGGTAGTAGCGTGAAGCGAGGGCAAGGTGGTGACATTTAAAGCGGAACACGACCTTAGGCAGCCTCTTGTCCTCCGTGCCACATCGGGTTGCGGATGAGAGGATCTTGAATTTCAGCCGCCTTACATGTGAGAAAGGAGACATGGCAGTCGGCATGGCACCCGCCATCAATGCTGACGGCGGTAAATTCATGGAGGGCGGTGGCGCGGGGCAAAGAAGCGGAACACGAAGGTAGATGTCATGTCTCCCAAGGTCCGGATATCCTTTGCGCGGCGAGTGACGCCGAGCCGTCTGGCGCCAAGGTGTGTGAATACATGACACGCTCATGTGACGCGCTTTGATTGGTGGATGCACAACGGAGTCTCGATGCACATCATTATATGGGAGAACGCGAAATATATATGGCAAATTCACATACACGGTCCTTCATTCATGGCATAATGAATGGGGGCATTTAGTTTGCTTGAATGGCTCTCACGTGCCACACCCACCGTCCTTGCACAATGGTGTAGAAGAAGCAGATATCGAACAGAGAACGGGCCGTGCACACGACCTTCGACATGGCATGTTTTCTACCATGCCCGCTTTTCAAATATTAAAATGGCTTCACCACACCTTTCTTGGACAACGGTGGAGAAGACAAGTTTATGCGAGAGATAGGGAGCCATTGTCTTTGGTTCATGGTATAAGGCCATGACATTGTCATGGCCTTCAACATAGGGGACCATACATGGCATGCATGGAGGAATGGCAAGGCTGGTGTGGCATAGCACGCCACGAAGTCTCCTCCTCTCTCCTCTTTCCTCCTCCCCACCACCGCGCCGCCCACGCACCACCACTCCCCACACACCATGGCCACCGCCATACCGTCACCACGGCTCCTCGGAATGTGGTCGCGACATCGCCGCATCGCGGGGTCGGATCGGCAATGTGGTGGTAGAACGGGCAAAGCATAAAAATAGCAAATTAACACATGCATGGTCCGTGGAGCATGGCAGTGTTCTAAGTGGTCTTGCCCTTGAAATGGCATACATCCGTGGGCATTACCTGAGACGAAATGGCATTGTGAACACTTGTCCACAAAGGGCAAATCGGCCTTGGCTCTCCAAATGGTCATCCGTAATGGCCAAAATTGACATGAGGCAAAGACATGGTCATGACGAATGAGGAACATTTGTCCTGGGTCAGTGATCATGCATGATGGGAATGTATTGTCCTTGGACCACGAACCGAATGAACAATGGCAAATTAGTGTCCGTCGATCGAAAATGATCTTCCATAATGGAAACATTTGTCCTTGGCTTAAATGGTCATCCAATGGCCAAAATTGACTGAGGCCAAGGCATGGTCATGACAAATGAGGAACATTTGTCCTTGGGTCACGAAATGACCATACATAACGGAATGTTTTGTCCTTGGACCACGAAATGCGCATGAGCAAAGGGAAATTATTTTCCTTCGATGCGATATGGTAATCCATAATGGGCTAAATTTGTCCTTGGATTTAAAATCGATAAACACGGGATGCCTATATATGCCAAACATGCATGGATGCCATATGTGCAGAATGGTGTGGTGGACAATCGCCGTTGCTGGTGTTTTAGGCATGTGAATGCCACATGCACATATAGGTGGTGGGCGCAAACTCCGAGTTTGTGCCCGAAATCGGCATGCATGGCACATGAGCCACCGGCATGCCCTAGGACTTACGCCTCTTCTCCTTGCCCCTCTTCCCCATCACCACAGTGGTTACCTCACCGCCCCTCGGCCATCGCCACGGAGTTCCTGCTCACTTTGTCGCATTATCGTGCATGTGTGACTCGGTTGGCCTCGACCATGGTTTGGGACGTTGACTTTGAGGATTTGGAAGCCGCTCGCTTAAGCTCGAACAACAATCCGCCGCGGATGTCGGCCCATAACGCCGCTGCCGGAAGGAGGACAGCCCATCGACGCGTTTTGCCTGCCGAGAGGGAGAGTGCCGAAGGGAAAATGGTCCACAAGGGACTTGGCAGAGCGAGACGGGCGCCCAACTACCGGATGGAAGCACGGCCGGATGGTGGAAGCGCGCAAGTGAGGTGGGCGCGGTCGTGGAGAAAGCCGATTCCACCAAGTGGAGAGGTGGATGCCCATGGCGTGGAGCGGGAAGCGAGAGGTGGAGGTGCCGAGGGAGAACCTTCACAGGAGTGGAGTCGTCAAGAGGCGCGATGCTGGGCGAAGCCGGAAGTGGAGTGGGTGTCTCCAACAGTGGGGAGCTAACGCTACTGCTTCTGCAGGAGAGATTCCAAAGTCAGGAGGGATCCAGGCAGCGACATCCGGAGGGAACGAGGACATTGGCCTTAGTCTGGAGCTTGAGGGTCAGTGTCCAACTTGAGGAGCATGGTGGTGGTGCACAAGAGGGTGACCGTGTGCTGAGAGATGGCATACGTTTTGTGGACCTTCCGCTGGTGGCGACGGACAACCCCAACAACGCGCGGTGAGGGAGCCTTTGAGGGGAGGAGACTCGCAGTGGGAGTGGAGACCGGTCTGCTGTGGACGCGCGGAGGAGGGCCAAGGAGCGCATGCCTATGATGGTGAGGAGGGCGGTGAGGAGGAGGACACCCGGGAGGATGGGGAGAGCGGGAGCGAGGAGGAAGATGTGGAGATGGCGGATGCCGAGGTCGAGGAAGACATGCCGACTACATTGCCAGACATGAAATTGGAGAATTGACGAGCACTGGCCGGTAAGCCATTAGACGATGTCATAGCTGCGTGCGCTACATGGGCGTGGCGGTACATGGAGCCTATGCGATGGAGGGTGGATAGAGAATGAGGAGGATGAAGAGTCGTCCGATGAGGAAGGACGAGTGAGGAAGGCCTTCCACCAGCGGTGTGTTGGAGCTAGTGTGTGCAAAATGGAGCCGATGCCATGCCATCGAGCCACGAAAGTTTGAAAGACCGTGAGGAAGGTAGAGTATGAGTTTGCAAGTATAGAGCGCGAGGATATTGTGGCGGTTTGCGGTGCATCGGACAAGGAACCACAATGTGGGCAAGAAGGTGCGGCAAGCGCAATTGGAGGGAGAAGGGAAGGATGCAAAATGGTTGCATCCGCCTAATGTGAGCACGAAGGCATGGAGAAAGGCGTGCGAAGCCGTGGTGACGTTGCACAAGCATGGGGTGTGTGGCCAACACCAAAAGAAGCCGCAACGCCGGCAAGAATTGCGAAGCACGAGCATGGGACGAATCCCTTTGGTCCAAGAGGGAGCAAAGGAGTTCGAGAAACGGTATGTCCAACGGGAGGGAGCGCAACTGGATGAGTTGAAGTGGGCAGCAAGGCATGGATTGGACAAGATGCCGAGTCTTGGAGTGGTAAAATAGTGATTAATGGAATGCTTGGTTGTGATATGTAGGTTTCGCTATGTAGGACGTGAGTCAAGTGATGCGTGCATGACCGCAGGGAAGAAGGGAAGGGAAAACTGGAAGGTGAAGGGTCGTGAAGGAAGGCATGTAACCCGGTGGAGAGAAGGAAGATGGAGGGAAGGTGCCAACAGGGAGCGTCACCACAAGTGATGCCGGAGGCAACGTGGATGGTGGGGATCCCGGAGGTGTGATGGCGTGCCGACAGGCGTATCACACGATCCGTGTCAAAAGCGTGAGTAGGGTGGCAACCCGGACATCGAGAGATTGAATGCTATTCGCTTGTCTGTAATTGTGGAAGTGGTGATTTGGCAGCCTATGGGGGAGTGAAGGGCTAGCCATTGAGGCTAGTGGGTCGAATGCCGCAGTAAGGTGGACCACACCAGACGAAACGAGGAGGTCTTTAAGAGGGTCAAGCAAAAGACAACGGGTGTTGAAGCCGCAAGAGGAGTCCGAGTGACGGTGGCGAAGGGGTGTAGGCGCAAGTGACATAGGAATGGTTGGTACGCCTATGGGTGGGGGGGCCGTTTGTGGAGGGGGAATGTAAATGGTCGAGATGTTTTCCTGGACGATGGAGTCGCCAGGCATGGGTGGACCGGTGATGGTCAATTAGCAACAAACAAGAGGGAATTGGTCTCCCACCTTTGTAGCCCGCATTGACATGGTCTGTAATTGTGAAAGTGGTTATAGAGGTCGGATAGGTGTAGGAAGATGTGGAGGAACCCGAAACCATTGGTGTTGGTCTCAAGAGTCACCAAGTGACGCCGCCCGCCCGTGAGGCACATGTTGGTGGTGCCGACGCATGCCCATATCACGTGGAGTTCGTGCATCGGAAACAAAGTCAAGGGATAGAGGATTGAAGTGTCCAAAAATTTGATTTAAATTGTCAATAAAATCAAACACTTAGATATGTAAGGTATGAGAGTGACGTAAGGGTTAGCACATATATATTATTATATAAACAAGTCTTGATGCCTATATACGACGTACATACGTATACAAAGAGGCAAATACACTAATATAATAGAAGTATAAGATGGATGTGTACATATAAACGCACATACTTATGTCTTGAAGCCTACAAACATATATATGTATATTGAGTATATGCAAAGGAGGTAAAAGGAAGGACAGAGAGAGAGGTCATTGTAACAAGCAAGTTGAAAGAGGAATAGTGGAAGAGTATAAAATGGTGTGATAGGGGAGGTCCTTCTCACTGAAGGAGGAGGAGAAGTGAAAGAGTATAAAAGGGTGTGATAAGGGGGCAATAAATAGGAGGGTGAGGTGAGAGGAGAGAGACCAAGTATTGTGTTAAGATGGGGTGAGAAGTGGATAAGAAAAGGACACCTTGAACACCAAGCCACCATAAAGTGTTGCAATATTGAAGTGGTACATGAAGTGAGAGACCAAGCATTGTGTTAGGATGGTGGGAGAAGGAAGAGAAAGAATGGACCAACTTAACACCAAGCCATCAAACCATGCCGAAGTTGGAAGTGGAAATTATTAACAATGCTTGTGAGAGAGGGGTACCTGTAAGGGAGGGGGAAGAGATAGTGTCGTTCGTGTTAAGATGCACCAAACGGGACAGAACTAACAAACTTAATACCAACCCTCCAAAACATGTTGCAATGTGGAAGTGTAACAAAAATTGCAACATCCATCGTAACATACAGGGTGCCCTTTTCTAGTAGGGATCACCGGATATGCCAACGCTCTGGACCCGGCATGAGGTTGGGAGAATGCAACAAGAGTGCATCGGTCATGTGTCGCTTGAAAGAGAATTTCCACCCAACTTGTTTGATATTCTCACACATCTCATTATTCACTTGGACGGATGTATGCATTGGACCCGTATGTGCTGGATGTATCCTGGGAGAGGTATTTGGGGAGCAGGAAGGACACTATTAGACAGAAAACCGTGAGGGCGTATGGCGGAGGGATATGTGAGGGAGGAATCTTGTCGTATGCTAAGTCACCTTCGTGAACACTATCCTCAATCGTCCCATATTTGGAGCGATAAGTTCATGAAGAAGAAAGAAAAGGCATTAGGCATGGGACGCCCATACAAGTTTACGACGGAGTTGCACCAGTCCACACTTTCATCTTGGTCCACATCCAAATCTTAGACCCATTCTTGCAGAAGACGAGGAGGAAGTGAACAAGGAGTAACGATTTGAGCCATCTTTGTGCATGGATCCATGTTGGCGTAAATTCAGTGGGAAAGATCTGCACCCACCAGATGTGGTCGCGCTATGGACGGGCTAACGCTTTGGGCCACGACATGTGCACATGGCTGTAAGGAAGCCACCTTCTGGACAAATGCCGAGTAAGAGTCGAAGTGACACATGTGATGTGGTACACCTGCACGTCATGGGGGACGTAAGGGAGCGACTTACTATGGCCATGCAAGAGGGAATTGGTCCGCCCACCTTTGTAGCCTGGCATTGACATAGCCTGTAATTGTGAAGTGGTTATAGAGGTCATTTGGATAGGTGTAGGAAGATGTGGAGGAACCCGAAACCATTGGTGTTGGTCTCAAGAGTCACCAAGTGGCGTGCGTCGCTTGTGAGGCACATGTTGGTGGTGCACGGACGCATATGCCCATATCACGTGGAGTTCGTATTGCATCGGTGGAAACAAAGTGCAAGGGATAGAGGACGATTGAAGTGTCCAAAAATTTGATTTAAATTGTCAATAAAATCAAACACTTAGATATAAGGTATGAGAGTGACGTAAGGGTTAGCACATATATATTATTATATAAACAAGTCTTGATGCCTATATACGTATACACGTATACAAAGAGGCATGTAAATACACTAATATAATAGAAGTATAACAGATGGATGTGTACATATAAACGTACACATACTTATGTCTTGAAGCCTACAAACATATATATGTATATTGAGTATATGCAAAGGAGGTAAAAGGAAGGAACAACAGCGGAGAGAGGTCATTGTAACAAGCAAGTTGAAAGAGGAATAGTGGAAGAGTATAAAATGGGCTGATAGGGGAGGTCCTTCTCACATCATGAAGGAGGAGGAGAAGTGAAAGAGTATAAAAGGGTGTGATAAGGGGGCAATAAATAGGAGGGTGAGGGAGAGAGAGAGACCAAGTATTGTGTTAAGATGGGGTGAGAAGTGGATAAGAAAAGGACACCTTGAACACCAAGCCACCATAAAGTGTTGCAATATTGAAGTGGTACATGAAGTGAGAGACCAAGCATTGTGTTAGGATGGTGGGAGAAGGAAGAGAAAGAATGGACCAACTTAACACCAAGCCATCAAACCATCGGAAGTTGGAAGTGGAAATTATTAACAATGCTTGTGAGAGGGTGTACCCCGGAAGAGATAGTCGGAGTTCGTGTTAAGATGGCGCACCAAACGGACAGAACTAACAAACTTAATACCAACCCTCCAAAACATGTTGCAATGTGGAAGTGTAACAAAAATTGCAACATCCAACATACATAGGGTGCCCTTTTCTAGTAGGGATCATTGGATATGCCAACGCAATCGGACTCTCCGGGGCATGAGGTTGGGAGAGAATGCAACAAGAGTGCATCGGTCATGTGTCGCTTGAAAGAGAATTTCCACAACTTGTTTGATATTTGACACATCTCATTATTCACTTGGTGGATGATGTTGCGGTGGGCCTAAGTGTGCTTGGATGTATCCTGTGGAGGTATTTGGGGAGCGGGAAGGACACTATTAGGCAATAGCAAACCGGAGCGATGGCGAGGAGGGATATGTGAGGAGGAATCTTTCTTTGTATGCTAGTCGTACCTTAGTGAACACTATCCTCAATCGTCCCATATTTGGGCGATAAGTTCATGAAGAATGCGGGAAAGGCATTAGGCATGGGGCGCCCATACAAGTTCTGACCGAGTTGCACCAGTCCACACTTTCATCTTGGTCCACATCCAAATCTTAGACCCATTCTTGCAGTCTGAGGAGGAAGTGGAACAAGGAGTAATGGCGACCAGAATCTCTTTTTGCATGGATCCATGTTGGCGAGATTCGGGCCGTGGGAAGATTGATCCATCTCACAGCGATGTGGCTGCGATTATGGACGGGCCATCCTTTGGGCCCCACATACAGGCACATGGCATGCAAGGAAGCCACCTTGACGATCGCGAGGGAGTCGAAGTGACCAGACGGGTGTGTTCACCGATCGTCATGGGGGCGAGGGGCGGACTTACTATGGCCATGTCCAAGAAATCCTGCGGGTCTCGTTTTGAAGTGCAGACCACTCATCCACGAAGGTGAAGTGGTTCGAGTGCAATCCGCAGCCCGGATCTCCTTCGTTGAGAAGCGATCACGAGGTTTCCACCGGCGTGTTTATTATGCGTGTCAGGCGGATGATGTCGATACCCCATTCATATGGCCAAATCAAGTGACCCGGTGTATTCTCTACATGCTGAGCAGAGAGAGGGGTGGGCATTTACGTGCCACCGCACGGGGTGGAGGAGGAAGGAGGAAGCGTGATGGACATTGTGGGCGGCATATAGGAAGTGAAGCGATCCATTGAAACCCTAACTATACGAAACCTCTACTACCCGCATGTATGGACACGGCTTACAAGCTCAATTACGCCTTTAGGCTAATAACAAGAGATCACGAGATAGCAGTTCGCACTATTCCGAGATGTCGGATGTTCGGAAGTCAACAACAATTACGCTCTATGCCATCTTCTTTCCATAAAACTATCCATATCTGGCGGAAGGTGGCGACCTCGGTCATTTATGGCGGGCTTTGCCCGCCGTCTCTCCACCTTTAAGAAGGACCCACCAAGTTTGGCGCTCATCCACGACAAGCCCAAACATCGAGGCACCAGTCCATCCATGTGATTTCAAGTAAACACCTCCCCACCTCCTGCGCGCTGCAACATCAAGGCATCTGCGTCGGACTCAGTGCGGCAACCCGGTAGCTCCTTCTTAGCGATTCTTTGGGCGCGAGGCGGGCGGTGGCGCGCCCAAGCTTCGACCGGTCTGCGGATGATGCTCTCCATCTCGGAGTAAGGATCCTATTTGCGTCGCCGGTGCGTGACCATTGCCACTTTCCGCGATGCGCAAGTGCACAAAAGCGGTGGTGGCGGAAGGTCGGCGCGGAAGGGCATAAAGCATGAAAGTGAAGAGTCGTCACCACACGAGCCTGAGCTTGCAGCGGGCCCCGGACACGGAGTTTGGAACAATGGCCGAGGAATGGCTAACCATCGATGAATTATAGAAATGGCGCTCGCATCACGGCCGCACAGCGGGCAGGCAGCGCCCGCACAAGCGTCTGCGGGAATCAAGTTAGTGGCGGTAAAGATTTTTCATTTGCATGCACGCGCGCAACGACCCATTGCACAAGCATTTTGGTGTGTCTGCGAAACAAGTGAATGGTGAGGGGTGATGTATACGGAACACATGGACATGTACCACATCGCAATGAAGGTCATGTACCATGTATAGGTAGAAAGATGGGATCGGGAGGATATACCCTTGGATAATGGTGTGTAATGCGAAAAACCCACGGATCTGGTACTTATTCATTCCACCCAGATGACCATATGGATGTATGGACATGGACACCACACACATGAAGGTCTAATGACATATATAGACAAGAGGTTGGGAGGCGGATGAATTATCCTTGGATAATGGAGCAGGATGACATACGAATAGTGTATTAATACATTGAATATTGTAATTAATACTCGATGCTTAATTATTCCGAAATCCAAGGACGGCCGGCCTATAAATCTTTTGGCCCTTGTGTATGCGAAAAAACATGGACATTTTCCATATACAGACATGAAGGTCATGTGACATATGTAGGCACGGAACCGACATGATCCTTGGCAAACCAATGATGCCACATAAATTTGTCCTTGGATAATGGTATATACTAATACCGAGAGACAACCGGCCTATAAATGCTGGCGCGCATGTATGCGAAAAAACATGGACATTTTCCACATACAGACATGAAGGTCATGTGACATATGTAGGCACGGAACCGACATGATCCTTGGCAAACCAAATGATGCCGCATAAATTTGTCCTTGGATAATGGTATATACTAATACCGAGAATTAAACAAGGACAATGCTACTGCATTATGCCCGACACCCAAGGCCGACCTGCCTATAAATGGTGAGGGCCTATGCATGGAGATGGGAACGAGTCATCTCAAACGTCGCGCGGAATGGCTCAAGGACACCAAAAGTGGCGCAGACAAGGGAGGCGTAGGGAGGATGTGTGCTCATGACACAAAGTGAAGTTCACGGTTCCCGGATCTCCGGTGAAGTCCATGATAAGGTCGAGTTTAGTCGATTGCACGACCCGATATGTGGAGGCAGCAAAGGCATACGCCTTAGCGGAGAAGAGAGTAGGGAAAAAAAAAGCCGCAATTTTGAAGCCTCTACTGGCGGATGAAAAGGTGTGGAGGGATATTGTCACATGGGCACGGGTTGAACTCAGACAACACGGGAACTTTTTGCCGTCGAAGGCATCGCTCGCAGCAAAGGCGAGATTGGAGAAATCCAATGGACAAGGGCCAAACCCATGGGGCCAGTGTGGACGTGCTAGCTGGGAGTTCAAGTTCCAAGAAAAGTATGGGAGAGCCCCAAGCCGCGAGATCTGAATTTGGATGCACTCCGGCCACAGCAAAATGCATGAGCGTAGGATGTGATGAGAGGAGAACCACAGGCGGACTTTTGAAAGATCTGCGGGTCATAATAAGGGCTCACGCGATGCCAAAACCCTTGAGGCCAAAAGCGAATTCGTAAGTAAGTGTTGAATTAATTCCGATTGGATGTTGGTGCTTTAGATGAGGATGAAGGCGGTGGGGAAGAGCCGGATGGGGAGGACACATCTGGGACACAAATTCCGAGGACGAGGTGCTTGGAGGGGCGAGGGGAGAAGAAAAGTATGCGAGAAGAGGGGAAGGGCAGGTGCATGGGGATGAAGACAGGCGGGAATGGAAAAAGCGTTGGCATCTCACACTACCGCACAGTCACTAGGTGGAAGGGGCATCGACGTCAGACAACGACGATTTCCAGGAAGTGTATAGTCGTTCTCGGAGCGCGGCGAGCGGGCGCGATAGGTGGCCACGTCCTGGAAGCCGAAGGTAGAATGACGAGGGCCCGGCGTGGCGGTCAGACAAAGGCCTCGGCGTCGAAGGGAGGAGAGGCGATGTCCGAGGTGAGGGCGTCTTGATGGACTCATCGAGGTTTGGGCTGCACAGTTAGTTACGCACGATGTTTCTTCTCATGCACATGCTGGCGGTCATGGATGTCGTCAATGTGGAGGCACTGCAACCATCCGCGAGAGAACCAACGATGGAAAAGGCTGTGAAAGGAGCACGGACTGTCGGAATGCGAAAAGAGCCAAAGGCGCAAAAGTGTCATGGCGATAGCGATCAAATACGCCGCACGCCAGTGTAATTAGATCTGGAGGCCGCAGAAACTACAAAAACCATGAAATGTCATGGACATGGTGCTTTGCAGTTGGTGTAACCCACAGT
The DNA here is from genome assembly GCA_010909165.1 of Anthoceros angustus. Classification (NCBI taxonomy): domain Eukaryota; kingdom Viridiplantae; phylum Streptophyta; class Anthocerotopsida; order Anthocerotales; family Anthocerotaceae; genus Anthoceros; species Anthoceros angustus. The sequence continues at coordinate 172,235 of MU008213.1, forward strand.
GTATATTGATTTTGACTTCAAGCGAAAACGCGATAGCATAAACCGTATACCTGGCCATGTGGAATGACGCGGACATGAAGGCATACTGTCGACATACATATCGGATGTCGGAGTTGAGAGGCGTACATGGGGCCCGTAGGATGTACATGCCACATGTCCGGTGAGAGGCCATGGCGGACATGAGCCGTTGCATCCTACCGAAAAGGACGGTGTCTGTGGTGGAATGATTCGGGAATGATGGGGGATGTCGAGTGTGAATTTTGAAAAAAAACCCAATGGGTAATTAATGTGTGGACACCTCAGCCACAAACTCTGACAAAGGGTGGTACCAAACCTGACTCCAGCCCTGAAACCGGGCCTAAATTGTGTAACAAATTTTGGTGTCACGACCTTCATGTTACAAGTTTTGTAACAGATCCCCGGGGCGGGACACGACCTACTGCATGTTACAAAACCACCATAAACGTTACAAAAAACCCAAATCCCGTTATAAAACACCATAACATGGACACCTTGTTTCTAGTGTTTTGCCCTAGTACTGTCCGAGGCTCAAGAAACCCTTCCACCGAGGGGCCATGCGATAATAGAGGTTGGAAGGAGACCCATAAAAGGAGCGGACAAAGGGAATAAGGCTGGCCAACTGCCCACCTGCGTTCTTGAGTCTGTCGAAGATGGCCGACTGTGAGACAAAGTTGAAGGCATTCTCCACGTCGACCTGAAGAGCAACCCAATCAAGGTGGGTCTCGAGAACGCCCACCCCGTGCCATTGCACTTGCAGCCCCCAAACAGCAATCCCAAACCATGAGGACTAAGATGTGCCCTGGAATCGCCTGAGCCGGATGGCAATACTACGCCAATAAGAGGTGAACACCTCCCTGGCCGATAGGATGCACCCACAGGGTGGGCTTCATCGCTAACAACTGCTCGCACCCAACTGAGAGATCCGAGGAGGAGTCTCCCCCCGCCGGCACCAAGAAACAAATGAAACCGCCAGAAGGATCCTCGGGAGTAAAATGGTCCGAAGGTGGTCAGGACTGCCTGCATAAGCCACCGAGAGACGCGCAAAGGGTTAAGGCCCGATCAAGACGGCCTCATTAAAGACAAGAGCTCCGGGACAAATTTAATATCCTGTGGGCGGAGCTCCTTGGGTCCTGATGAAGGGCGCCAAGGCGAATGGTCTCTCGAGGCAGCCGCCACTGCACTGGGTGAAGAGCCCGAGCCGCCCCTAGCATATCTCCCAACGCGACTCCAAGAGGGAGGCACCGCTTGAGACGTGCTTTGCTGTGGTCCGGACGAACCCGATCCACCTTTTGCAGTAATCCAACCTGCACTGGCCTACCATTTCTCGGCCTCCTCGCAAAGCTCCCAACCCCCGCCTCTAACGACTCAAGACGGAGGCGACCTCCGATGCCCTGAAGAACCACCATGTGAGCGACGAGACACCACCGAGGGACAACAGAACAAGGCCTGTGCACTATTCCCCTGTGTCCCTGTGTAAGCATGTCCAAGGAAGGCGATAGGAAGAACAAGGTCTCCTTAGGGCTAGTGACACACTCCACTTTCGAGACGGCCAAATATGTCATCAAAATTTGCACTTAAGAAAACTCGAACGTTGATTTTGAGGGTTTGTGGAAACGCCGCTAAAAATACAACACAAGACACCCAAACCCATTCCACTTCATCAAAACTTGAAATTTATTGGCAATATTTCCACACCTCGATGTCTCATGGTTAAACAAAAGAGGCATTCGGGAGAAAAGTAGAGATCCTTATAAATTTATGGCGGACTAGAACATTTATTTAGGCTTTATCACTTTTGGGATACATTACGACCAAAGCTACCTTTACAAGGCATATGGAAAAGTGTAGTCATGTTACACAATTGATGAGATCACTAGCGGGCTCCTTTTTGTGGGCCTTAGGTTATTCATGTAAAATACATGGAATAATATTATTCAAATATACATCCCCAAGGTACAAAGTATATCTTGATGAATACATTTCGCTAATAAAGTATTGGAAAACCTATGGTGTAGTTCACATGTAACCGCCCCTCTAGTCCATGCCATGTGACATTGACCGTTGGCTCATAGCCACCTGTCCGATGGACAAAACATTCCGAATCGAGGCATTCCCCAAACTCAAACCCCGTTTCCTTCACATGCGGCATCATGGCTTGCACACTAAAACTTGACATACACAAAATCATGTGATTGGTCCCCAACTCGACCCGGTGAAGCCACGAAGCATCCAACCCCTCTCCTCCCTTTCTCTTCCCCTCCGCTTCTAGTCTAGATCGCTTGCAAAAACCTAGGTAACCCACTTCACGCTCCTATCTCCAATGCTCCTCCGGTTTGCCAAGGGTGTCCCCATCACTCTACGCCACAATGAACAGCCCGTTAGTGCATGCGGCGACAACCATGCTCAACTCTCAAGCGAAAAGGTAGCAGGTAAGTGCTTACGCCTCCTCCTTCACTTCCACCCGCTCCCGCTCCCGGCGGCCTCCTCTGCAGCAACCTTCATTCGCGTGTTGCATGGACTCACGGGCATGCAAGGTCACGGAAGCTCTAAACAATTCTTTGGGGCCGGGACAGTCCTCGTGCTCTTCCTTCACCCTCCTTCCTCTCTGCGGACTGGAGTTCTGCACCCTTGTTTCGCCTCCGGGAACCCCTCCTTCGCTATCCTATAGTCCTCTTCCAGCCCCTTGGCTTTTTCCTACCTCTGCCTGCTGGAAAATCTCGATGCCGCCACCCTCTGCATGGAAGGAGATGGCCACCATACATACCGTCTTTCCCCACCTTGCCTGCCGGAGACCCAAATGGCCTCCACACAAGTCCTGGATGGGCAACTTCCATCCTTCTCCGCCTTCGCTCGCTTTGCCTCCACATCCTCCCTTGTGATACGAGGTGGTGACTCGTAGCCACCTCTGAGTCCTCATCCGGAAGGGCTGCAGTGAAGGTTAGTTCAAGGAAGGTTGGATGGATGGGGCGTAAGGAGAGGCGGAACAAGCAGGCAAAACCGGACAGTCGGAGGTGGAAGGAGGTGGAGGAGCATGGCGTGAGGCGGCTCTCCGCGGAGGAGGGGATGGCCGTGCACAAACCACAAAGGAGGTGGAAGACAACCTCTGTGGCGGTGGAAGCAGTGGAGGACGCCCGTTTTGAGCCCGTCTTGGTACTCGTTTCACGGTGTCGTCCGTTACTGAGGCCGAGGCTGGACCCCGTCCCGTTCCACCCCATAGTCATTAGGGGCGGTCCCCCTAGAAAAAACAAACATTGGCACTTGCTGCGGCATACCTTGCCACGGACATCCTGGCTGACCATCCTCCGGGAACACTTCGCCAAGGTCGAACATAGATGACGCATGATCACCATTGAAACCTCGCGGCTGACTCTCAAGCTGGACAAAACCACGGAACATTGTTAGAAAATTAGAGCACCACATTGCTGGGATCGGTTTCGACATAGTCGCCGTTACATGCTCCGGACATTATCACCGTCAACTTCCTACAAGCGGAGATGATGCCGGTGGCAAGTTTAAACCTTTCACGAAAAGGCGAAAACAATCCGCATTCAAGCGGGGACATAACGGTCTACAAGGCGGAAAGTTGACAATATTAGGTTGCCTCTTGTCGGCTCCTCTCCGAGTCCAGACCATCCGGTGGTCCACCACCACGTCTGTGGACTCATCCGTTGATTCCACATTGTCGAGGTCTTCCGAGTCAATCATGTCTTGAGCATGACATTCGTGTCGGTGGCGGAAGTCTCGCGGTTCATGGCTCGACGCAACTCAAAGACTTTGGTCTTTATCGCTTCATTGTCCTGCAACGTCTTGTTCCTTGTGTGAAATCATAGGCACATTTGTCTGGGAAGTTGAGGCTTTGCAAATGCTTCTCGACGCCCTCTGCCTCCATTCTTTGATCGCACTTTTTCCCTCGACGGTGGGCGCTTGTATCACAAACTCCTCCATGTACCTTCCTCGAATGCATCATTGTTCTCTGTCCGCCACCAATGAACTATCATGAAAGGGACCCCGGCATCATGGTCCACCTCCACCACTTTTGCGAGCCGAATGGTGCGCCCTGGATCATCCCGGCTTGACAGCAACCATCATTCCCTCCTCAATCTCCTTCACACAACCTCGACGAGCCTCGCCTTGCCCTCCCTCCGCGCCCGATGTGCCCCCTGTACACCTCCACCATGTCCAAAAATCCGTCGCCATTGCGGATCAACCAAAGTTGAGTCTGGAGGGTCTCTGGTGGTACCTTTTCTTCATCGCGAGTGTACCAAGACCATTCTCTCCAACGGAATGGAATGCCCTAGTCTCTCTTGCTACTGTTCATCCCGAGCGTATCCCACCATGCTAGTTGCTCCACATTCATATATATGCTGCGTGCGTCTAGGCCGCTTTTACTTCATGGACTCCCACTACACTACCACTCATCTGGAGACTATCGTCATTGACGGACGGGCATCCCGTTTTGCTTGTCCCTTTCCTTTACCTTGGGCATGTGATGGGACCAACGGCAACAATGGGAGCCACAATCACCCGTGGTGGCACCCTGAGCGTAATAGCACACCACCCTCGTGACGATGATCGAACTTGAAAACTCCTTGCATCTTAGCGATCACGTCCTCTCCATGCGACTTCTCCTTGTTATTTTGAAGGTGTTGAAAAGCTGATTATGCAAGTCATACGTTGCGATCCCCTTTCGCCATAGATAGGTCTTGAAGTCCGCACCTCCTTGATATGTGAATCTGCGGTGATGGGGTGTCGCCGCTCCGGACCCTATCATTTCGGCGGTGAAAGCATCCTTCAACCCTAGCACAAGAACCTCGAAAACATTTGGTCAATCGATCGTGGGTATGGCCAACAAGAAGAAACCCCACCTTGATTTTTTGAAGATACCTTCGCCACAAGCATGGACGGATATGCCAATACCTCCATTCTTGTTTTGAGCAGTGTTGTCCATCGCAAGTATAGAAGAGCGGCCCCTCCGGTATTGATAACATCTTTGAATCACGGCTCTGATTCCATTCGGATCATTTCTCACATTCGAAACTCAAATACACTCAGTGCGCACCAAGTAGTTGAACACCACACCTAGAACGTGAAGCCCGACAAGGGCTCCGGAATCAACCGTCTTTGGCAATCTGCGGTAATGGGGCAACTCTGTTTTTGGTCCATACCATCTATGGCAATACCAATGAACTTAGCCGCGCACTTGTCGGTGCGCGCCATTTTCGCGCTCCTTCATTGTTGTTCTCTGTGGAGTCTGGCGGCTCCACATTCTTGTGCACTGCGCAACAATAAGGCGTCGACAATGTGCACACGGTTTGTTTCAAGCCCGCCTTCATTCGCAAGAAAATGAGGCCATGGGGTTGCGCCAAAGTTCGGTGGACATCCGGTGACCGCTGGAATAAGGACCGCCATCTCACCTTATGCGTGGTCCGACCCTCGTCTTTTATTTTCCTCTTTAGGTCATCGCGATGCAGTGGCCAGACTGCGTGGTATTTTAACAGGAAATACTTCATCCAAAGCTTGCAAAAGTATCGTAACAAGCGTGGGAGCACATCTGTGCACACCATACTCAATGAAGATCTCCTCTTTCGTGTACAGTCGGCAAGTTGAAGACTTCCCGATTCGATCTTTCCACGACCTTTGAAGAAAAGCGTCCATCCACATGATGTAATCCATATGGCGTTGGCTGCTGCGACCGTAGCCTACGGTCCATCTAACATTTTCACTACCACCGGTTTGCATTCTTGTATCTTAGTGACCCAATGCAAAACCCGAAAAGCCCTCACACACACTGTTTCTTCCCATGTGGAATCCGGTTTATCCATACTATGGGCAACAACTCCTCTTCGTCTTGATCGGATCCGGATGGTCTTGCAAATGCTGTTCACCTCTCCTTTTGTCATGCGGAAGAATGCTACACGAATCACCTTCAATTTGAATGGCCAACACGCTCTAACATTTTTGTCACAACAATGCCGCTTTAAATCGGCGCACAACTTGGCCTGGAACAATGCTTCTCTAAGACCAAATCCATTCTAGCTCGGCGGAGGTACTTTACGCTTAGCAACGTGCGGCTCGTTGCGCAAATCCTCACCTTTTGGCCGGATGTGCGAGGCATCATCTCGAGCAACTCAACTGGATGGCATCACAATCACCAAACAAAGATCCGGGACCACGGACCACATTAGCTCTTGGGCGACTCCCGGTACTTGCAACTCCGCCATCACCCGCGATATTGTTTCCAAGCCAAGCCCAAAATCAACAATCTGTGGATCTTCTCACCAAAGTCCGGAGACTACGCACTCTCCGAGTCTTGCCCGGTGTTCTGCACAGTGTAGCACATTCTCGATAGTATTCACAGGACCGCCCACGGCATCCGGGCCGACCTTGTCGCCGGGTCCGTGTTATCCGGTTTGCCCAATGCGCCGGTACATCTTCGCGATGCGCCGCCATGATCTGAAGAAGTCCGGATGGATGGTGCAGTCGCCTCTCGTGGTGGCACGGTCGCCTGCGTCGCGTCTGCGTCGAGCACCGGACATCCGGTTAAGCGTGCCGAGCTCCTCTTGTGCGATCCTCTCGCCTCACGCCATGCAGGATCGTCTGGAAAAAGGTCCCCATCGGCGGCAACCATATCCTCCGTTCCCCTCCATATCGGAACACGCGCCGTCGCCCGCTCTCCACCGTTGTGAAATGTCGCTTTCACCGGTCTCTTCAAGGACTATGCTGTCGGCGGCCGCCATAGCATGAATCATCCTCTAAAACTACGACGCGGGGTTGTGCGGGCATCTGTCCTGAGATCAACAATTGAGTCGTCGGACTCATGGCCACCGATTCGGAATGCATCGACCCGCCCGGCTTTGCAAAATCGAACACGCCTTGCCGCTGCCGTTGGCCATTGCTCTCACGGAGGCGTGGCGTCCGGGAGGAGGAGGGATGCGCAAGGTGGATGAGAAGTGGATGCGCAAGACTCGATACAATTCGCGGGCCTGCGTAAAAACTAAATGCGGCAATGAAGTCGAGGTGCCCACTTTGCGGTAGGAAGCGGTACATGTCAGGTACCTAGTCGGTGGATCTTGAATCACTCTAGGTGCCCATCGTTATGCCACCGAACACTATTTTAGTGGCATAACTATACCTTAGAATATGCTCAAATTTGCATTGCCACATTAGCGGGACAATGGCAAAACACGTGACGACAAAGCATTTAAGGAGTTGCTTGATTACTGAGCACTTGCCTGTGTCTTCCTTCATGGCCTTCTTCCCCTTTACGGATGGTATAGATTCATTCTCGCTTTGGCGGGAAGATGTGTATTTCCATCTAGCTTATGTGGCGGGAAAAGCAAGAGATTGCTTTGGAGAAAGCAGGTCGTTCTCATCACCCGCGATATTGTTTCCAAGCCAAGCCCAAAATCAACAATCTGTGGATCTTCTCACCAAAGTCCGGAGACTCGCAACACTCTCCAGTCTTGCCCGGTGTTCACACTGTAGCACATTCTCGATAGTATTCACAGGACCCGCCCCGCATCCGGGCCGACCTTGTCGCCGGCGGCGTCCGGTGTTATCGGGGTTTACGCCCGTCGCCCGGTAGTACATCTTCGCGATGCGCCGCCTGGTGATCGAAGAAGTCCGGATGGATGGTGCGGTCTCGTGGTGGCACGGTGGGCCTGCGTCGCGGCGTCTGCGTCGAGCACCGGACATCCGGTTAAGCGTCTGCGAGCTCCTCTTGTGCGATCCTCTCGCCTCACGCCGTGCAGGATCGTCTGGAAAAAGGTCCCCATCGGCAACCATATCCTCCGTTCCCCCTCCATATCGGAACACGCGCCGTCGCTCTCCACCGTTGTGAAATGCTTTCACCGGTGTCTCTTCAAGGACTATATGCGGCCGGCCATAGCATGAATCATCCTCTAAAACTACGGCGGGGTTGTGCGGGCATCATCGGCGAGATCAACAATTGAGTCGTCGGACTCATGGCCACCGTTCGGAATGACATGCATCGACCGCGGCACGAAATTTCAAAATCGAACACGCCTTGGCGTCGGCTGCTGTCGTTGGCCATTGCTCTCACGGAGGCGGCGTGGCGTCAGGAGGAGGAGGAGGGATGCGCAAGGTGGATGAGAAGTGGATGCGCAACTCGATACAATTCGCGGGCTTCGTGCGAAATAAGCCGCACTAAATCGGCAATGAAGTCGAGGTGCCCACTTTGCGGTAGGAAGCGGTAAGTGTCTGTTGCTAGTCGGTGGATCTTGAATCACTCTAGGTGCCCATCGTTATGCCACCGAACACTATTTTAGTGGCATAACTAGCATATACCTTAGAATATGCTCAAATTTGCATTTGCCACATTAGCGGGACAATGGCAAAACACGTCGCCGGCGACAAAGCATTTAAGGAGTTGCTTGATTCTGAGCACGCCTTGCCTGTCTTCCTTCATGACCCCACCTTCCCCTTTACGGATGGTATAGATTCATTCTCGCTTTGGCGGGAAGATGTGTATTTCCATCTAGCTTATGTGTGGCGGGAAAAGCAAGAGATTGCCATTTGGAGAAAGCAGGTCGTTCTCACACCCGCACTTTGTCCATCGGTAGGCGGCTGCGGATATCGGACCATCGACCTCCTCATCAGCTGCAGTTCTGTTGCTCGAGGGTGCAGTGGGCTAGTAAATGCAGCATCAACATCAACTCCCGCAGGCATCCGTGTTCGAGAAGTTGCAGCTCATGCAGTGTCGACTTTTAACAATCTAAACACTTCGTGATCTCACTTCTTTCATAGTTGCATAAATGGCTCCTCAAGGGCTCAAGCGGAAGAATGACTCCAACAAATCGCGGGGCCTCCGGTGGAGAAAAAAGGCGCGGAAGGAGCAGACTCACGGGCCTTGAGCAGGCGGCAGGCCCGGACCCAGCCGGACTCCAAGGACAACTCAAGCTGCGCCACGCGGGTCTTTCCACAAGAGCATCCCGCCAAGGCATCTTTCCGAGTCCTTACAAGCGGTCCGATATTGACTTGATCCACGGATGTACAAGATGATCTCGCCATTTGACATTACAAAGAGAAGTTGGACGGTGCAACAGCAATCAAGACTTGCTCTTCTTGTATGTGTCGATGGAGGATGATGCGAACCACACCAGCCAAAAGAAATGTGCGGGGATTGTTTTCCGCGATCCATGAAGGATGAGCGGTGTACATATTCTTGATCCGGCTCAAGCACAAGGAGCCTCTTAAATGCGGACCCGCAATGGATTAGAGTATCTGATCTGCGGTGAAGAACTTTGACATTGTGGCGTGCCAACCGAGGAAAAGGCAAGAACTTTTGGAGGCATTGCGACACGGTGATGGACATCGTGTCTTCCACAAGGCTTTGCACCAATGTTTAGAAGGTGTGCGGGATGATGCATTGCTTACATCGAAAGGGCATCTTGTTGCGAGAAGGCCCCTAGCATGGCATCTGCGGTGGAAATCAAATGGCAACTCCTAGTGCGGAATGGGATCGAGCAAATCCATCTGCAGCAGTCGTTGGCAACCGCCAGCGATATGCATGATCTGCAGTGAAGCGCAACAAAAGGTGGTGGCACAAAATATAATTCCATGGGACACGTTTGACAACTAGTTTGCGAAATGAAAGCTTCTTGGTAAGAGGGTTGCGGGCCACGGACGTCCGGTGCTTGAGTCCAACAGCAGTCCGCCACACTCCAGCGGGTTTTTCCTAGCCCATGGCCGCGATGATGTCACCCTAACCTCTCTAGCCAAGCGAAGGCGAAGATGAGGATGCGGGTGGGGACCGGGACAATGAGGGGTTTGGCGATGGCATTGGGCGATGGCCCGGCCGGTGGATCATATCCGGGCACGACGAAGCGTGGAAGATGACGATGGGGCGAGGTGGATGCAACGGACGGGATTTGGGTCATCCATGGCACTCGAAGGGTTCAAGCCGTCGATCCGATTCGGGTAGACAATCGAGGAAAAAGAGGAAGGGATTGAGAGTCAATCGGTGGAGGGGCGCGGGTGGGAGGTCAACAAGTGCGGCGAAAACGAATGGCACATGATGTCCGAGAGGGGCAAGAGCTCCCAAAGTTCATAGAAGGCCAAGGGCAGTCTTGTAGCCACGGATGGACAGGCTGACGCGAGGTGGGGAGAGATGTTGCGAGGAGGCAATTGCGGGAAAGAGAGTATGGGAGTCCACGTTAAAGCTGTCCATCAGCTTGTAGACCTCCGGAAGAACTATGTCGGTTTGGCAAGTCGTAAGCTAGACTGGCTTGGGTGGAGGCTTTGATGCAAAAGATGAAGCATTCCACGTGGGTGGTGTGTCTGCCCATGATTGTCATTGTAGACCCGGCCCGGTCCCAACAAGAACTTCTTTGACATGGATAAGGTGGATCGGGGTGTACAAATTTTATGTATTGGGAGGAATCATTCCTTCCAGCGATCTAGACTAGCCGACTTGTATCCATTGGTTCAAAATGCAGGTGGATGCAACGACTGGGATTTGGGTCTCCATGGCACTCGAAGGGTTCAAGCCGTCGATCCGATTCGGGTAGACAATCGAGGAAAAAGAGGAAGGGATTGAGAGTCGGCAATCGCGTGGAGGACGGGTGGGAGGTCAACAAGTGCGCGGCAACGAATGGCACATGATGTCCGAGAGGGGCAAGAGCTCCCAAAGTTCATAGAGAAGGCCAAGGGCAGTCTTGTAGCCACGGATGATGACGCTAGCGGCGACGAGGGGGAGAGATGTTGCGAGGAGGCAATTGCGGAAAGAGAGTATGGGAGTCCACGTTAAAGCTGTCCATCAGGTTGTAGACCTCCGGAAGAACTATGTCGGTTTGGCAAGGTACGTAAGCTAGACTGGCTTGGGTGGAGGCTTTGATGCAAAAGATGAAGCATTCCACGTGGGTGGTGTGTCTGCCCATGATTGTCATTGTAGACCCGGCCCGGTCCCAACAAGAACTTCTTTGACATGGATAAGGTGGATCGGGGTGTACAAATTTTATGTATTGGGAGGAATCATTCCTTCCAGCGATCTAGACTAGCCGACTTGTATCCATTGGTTCAAAATGCAGGTGGATGCAACGACTGGGATTTGGGTCTCCATGGCACTCGAAGGGTTCAAGCCGTCGATCCGATTCGGGTAGACAATCGAGGAAAAAGAGGAAGGGATTGAGAGTCGGCAATCGCGTGGAGGACGGGTGGGAGGTCAACAAGTGCGCGGCAACGAATGGCACATGATGTCCGAGAGGGGCAAGAGCTCCCAAAGTTCATAGAGAAGGCCAAGGGCAGTCTTGTAGCCACGGATGATGACGCTAGCGGCGACGAGGGGGAGAGATGTTGCGAGAGAGGCAATTGCGGGAAAGAGAGTATGGGAGTCCACGTTAAAGCTGTCCATCAACGGTTGTAGACCTCCAGAAGAACTTTGTCAGTTTGGCAAGGTACGTAAGCTAGACCTGGCTTGGGTGGAGGCTTTGATGCAAAAGATGAAGCATTCCACGTGGGTGGTGTGTCTGCCCATGATTGTCATTGTAGACCCGGCCCGGTCCCAACAAGAACTTCTTTGACATGGATAAGGTGGATCGGGGTGTACAAATTTTATGTATTGGGAGGAATCATTCCTTCCAGCGATCTAGACTAGCCGACTTGTATCCATTGGTTCAAAATGCAGTGGATGGATGCATATGTTCTTGCTGGCCTCACAAATGAGGAGATGAGGTTAGTTGCCATCACAACACCATTGCGGATGCCGGAAGACTTTTACTTTCATCGACCGTGTGAGGTACATCAGGCGAGATGAAGGCCGGGCTAGGCGATGGGGTGAAGTGTGACTTAGACGGAAGTTGGAGATATATGCCGGTGGCGGGGTTCCTAAGTGGGATGCGACCAAGCATGGACCTAAGGTCACTATCACCGCCTCGTGGATAACCGGACCTTTGGATTATTGTGTTGCGAAGGTTGATGATGAGGTGTGGAAGTAAATGGATGAAATCTTTGAGAAGTGGAGGCAAGCAGTTGCTGGCGGTGTGGAAGCTCGGGCTCTCACAACTCAAGGCGCTTCAAGGAAGACAACAGTTAGAGCAAACTTGGTCATTGACACAAAGGAGCTTAGTATACCGGTGAGGGTATGGAAGTGTTTCGGCATCGAGCGAGCATGGGAACAACAACTTGAAGACAAGATGCATGAAAGTCTGGCTGGAGAATTGACATTGAAACAAATGTTCGTGTGGGTGGACAAGGCCAAAAAAAAACCTCATCCATGTGACCACGGCATTTGCACTGAGACATTTGAAGAGGTTCGACGATATCCCGATTCGCATGGTGAATCAGTTAGTAACTTCCTGCCTTCAAAAATCAGTGGGTCCTCGATGAACACTTAGCTATACCCAAATCGAGTTTCTCTCTTTGCTTCTTGTCCTTATAAGTCATGGAAAGTGGAGGCATTCACATTACATTCGAGCGGTGAACGTCCTTGCATTTGGTAGTGGGATGTGTCTTTCATGTGCAGCGTGCCAACACTTGCCTTGAGTGGGGTGCCCTACGAGAACTTCAAGGAGCACATATTCAAGGCGGAGCTTGGAAGCGGATGGAGGAGTCATAGCGTGCCTTGAAATCGACCACACGAGGATAAGGCGTGTGACAATCGTGAGCGACTCCAAGCCGAAAAACCCAGCAAGGTCGGGATCTTGTGTGGAACATAGTGAACATGGCCCGGTTTGTAGAGCCCGACCGTATGCTTTGTTGTTGTTAGACCTCCCGAGGCTTGGATCTAGATCCCCAATCACGAGTATGACACAAGATTTACCAAGGCGAGTTTGAAGGGTCATCATGCGGTTCAAAGGCATCACCACATCCCGTATTTCGTATTGTGGTCTTCCATTCTCCGGATGACACATCTATGGTTAGAAGTCTTGATGGAAGCGTGCGGTCTTTGTGGCGACATGTTCGGCATAAAACCAATGTGACGGCATTGTCGAGGAGGGTGGATCACGATGCAGGACTTTTCACTTGCGCGAGCTTGGATAAGGATTGTGTGCCTCAACCGTTTGTGCTCGAGAACCGCAACTTGGCGGTGGGTGACAATGTTTGCGAGCGGCGGTGGAACTAAAATTGTGTTACAACTGCGGATGATCGGGTTGTTTCCCCTATCGAAGCCCCTAAGACTCTTGAAGAGGTTGATTCACTATCTGATGAGGAGATTGGGTCTTTGGGCAGGTGCGAGGATCAGTCGTATGATAGCTGTTATTATGTAATGTCATTTACATTGATGTGGATCCAGTGCGCTCAATTCATGGACCTTGAATCAATTCCATGGACGGTGGCCGGAAGAGGAGGAGGTGGGCGAGGAGCGGCTATGGAGGCGGAAAGACGTTCAATAAGGAGCCCATGGTGAACAACATGGCTGGTGCCGGGGTTCATATGTGTCGTTGAAGCGAGACCAACGAGGAAGCCGAGACCAAGGGTCATATGGCAAGTGGTGAAGCATGCAGCGACAACTCAATGGTCCTTGGGGATGCGGGCGGCAAGTGAAGGAGGCGAAGAGCACCCTCCTCGGGTGTGCTTGGCCCGGATGGTGGGATGTAGGATTGGAAAACTTTGCTTCACGGATCGAGGTGTGTCGTGCGGACGGTGGATAGGCTACGTGTTTGTTTCGAGGATTACGGTAGGAGGACCGGTGTGGTCTTAAGCCGGACGGGGTGGTATCGCACTGGTAGAACGTGCATGCAAGCGGGCTATGAACACAACAAACACATCAGTGGCAAGGTCCTGGAGGCAGACCTAGACAACGAACACGGTCTTTGGTGGAGCACGCAAGCTAGGAAGCATGGGAGTGGTGGCGATTCGAGAATGTGTTCGGTGATTGGCCGGGTATTTGATGGCGAGATCATGGGCGTCATTCTTTGCACTGAGACATTTGAAGAGGTTCAGAACGATATCCCGATTCGCATGGTGAATCAAATTAGTAACTTCCACCGCCTTCAAAAATCTGGGTCCTCGATGAACACTTAGCTATACCCAAATCGAGTTTCTCTCTTGTCCTTCTTGTCCTTATAAGTCATGGAAAGTGGAGGCATTCACACCGTACATTCGAGCAGTGCTTGCATTTGGTGGGATGTGTCTTTCATGTGCGTGCCAACACTTGCCTTGAGTGGGGTGCCCTACGAGAACTTCAAGGAGCACATATTCAAGGCCGAGCTTGGAAGCGGATGGAGGAGTCAACGTGCCTTGAAATCGACCACATAAGGATGACAATCGTGAGCGACTCCAAGCCGGAAAAACCCGGCAAGGTCGGGATCGTGTGGGAACATAGTGAACATGGCCCGGTTTGTAGAGCCCGACCGTATGCTTTGTTGTTGTTAGACCTCCCAGGCTTGGATCTAGATCCCCAATCACGAGAGACACAAGATTTACCAAGGCGAGTTTGAAGGGTCATCATGCGGTTCAAAGGCATCACCACATCCCGTGTATTTCGTATTGTGGTCTTCCATTCTCCGGATGACACATCTATGGTTAGAGAAGTCTTGATGGAAGCGTGCGGTCTGTGACATATTCGGCATAAAACCAATGTGACAGCATTGTCAGAGGACAGGCTGTACGATGCAGGGGACTTTTTCACTTGCGCCGCAGGGAGCTTGGATAAGGATTGTGTGCCTCAACCGTTTGTGCTCAGAGAACCGACGCAACTTGGCGGTGGAGTGACAACTGTGTTTGCCGAACGAGCAGTGGAACTAAAATTGTGTTACAACACTGCGGATGATCGGGTTGTTTCCCCCTATCAGAAGCCCCTAAGACTCTTGAAGAGGTTGATTCTGTATCTGATGAGGAGATTGGGTCTTTGGGCCGGGTCGCAGGATCGGGTATGATAGCTGTTGCTTATGTAATGTCATTTACATTGATGTGGATCCAGTGCGCTCAATTCATGGACCTTGAATCAATTCCATGGACGGTGGCCGAGGAGAGGAGGTGGGCGAGGAGCCCGCTATGGAGGCGGAAAGGCGTTCAATAAGGAGCCCATGGTGAACAACATGGCTGGTGCCGGGGTTCATATGTGTCGTTGAAGCGAGACCAACGAGGAAGCCGAGACCAAGGGTCATATGGCAAGTGGTGAAGCAGCAGCGACAACTCAATGGTCCTTGGGGATGCGGGCGGCAAGTGAAGGAGGCGAAGAGCACCCTCCTCGGGGTGCTTGGACGGATGGTGGGATGTAGGATTGGAAAACTTTGCTTCACGGATCGAGGTGTGTCGTGCGGATGGATAGGCTACGTGTTTGTTTCGAGGATTCGGTAGGAGGAACCGGTGTGGTCTTAAGCACGGACCGGTGGTATGCCTTCACTGGTAGAACGTGCATGCAAGCGGGCTATGAACACAACAAACACATCAGTGGCAAGGTCCCCGGAGACCTAGACAACGAACACGGTGCTGGTGGAGCACGCAAGCTAGGAAGCATGGGAGTGGTGACGATTCTGGAGAATGTGTTCAGCAGCTGATTGACGCCGGGTATTTGATGAGCGAGATCATGGGCGTCTGTTGCTGCACAGTCAGGCAAGGTATGGATTTCACAGAAACAACGGACCGATTTCAAAGAAGCGCGTGCGGCGTCCATTCGTACAGACAGAGCAGATCAATACAATCGCCAAACTGTTCCTAATCTCCCTGCTAGGGAAGACTGTGTATGTTGTAAACCCACGAGATAAAACAGCCGGTGTACGAAGATGACAATGGATGTCATGTGACAATCCAACTTGAAACACGATGTTCAACTTTCACATATAGCACTAACACCGCCTCGGTACACACATGTAGCAATATGACTTTCTCCAATTTTATCCTTGACCACCGCAGTACACTGGACATGTCGGTGCTCCTTTGCCCTCCACACCATTCTGCTGCTCCAACCCCGGAGTGGAATCCGGTGTTGATCAACACGTTGCGATGTCACGAGTTTGCACCGCCACTCCGCCTCAACCGAAATTCCTTAAGGACCAAGCAATGAAGCGGCGGGATCACTCCAGCGTGATTGAAAGGAACGCCCATGTTGTGATTGCCACCAGTGCGGTCAACTTCCAATTCCATCGCCCATGTGGAATTCTCGTTTGGTTCAGTCGGAGGTGAGGTCTCCATCGCATGCAAATATTCGATGGCAAGCCACTTCCAAACGATTCGCAGAGGCGGGTCGCGGCTCGGGTGTCTAGACATGGCGGGCGGTCAAATCTTCCTCCACTCCCGCCGACATTGGGCGGGAGATGCAAGGTTTATGCAGGCGTCCGGTGCCACCACGACCCTCCCACTAATGTAGAGGGTGACCATGACGGTGGACACCGACTCAACACATATGGATTTTCCATTGCGCGTTTGCATTTTGTTGTCCATACAAAGTTGCCACGATTTTCAAATCTGCGTTTATAGGCAATGTACCGTTAGCCAAACTAATATGAGATGAGGACATACAAATACGGAAAAGCAGATCCTCTATGATTTGCTCCTAGGTTTAGGGGTTTTTAATGAAATCAGGAAAACATGGTTTTGGGTGGCTTTTGTATACCTTTCGACCCGGTGTACACCCTTCCAACTAGTGACCAGGAGCCGTCACCAGTCCTAAGGAGACCTTGTTCAAGGCGGACATCGTCCTGAAGATGTCGCGGGAGGCACCGAAAAAGGCGCGGACACGGGAAGCGCGCTTCGTACAAAGCCAGAAGATGATCAGACTGCCCCTGAAGCCAAAGCCAAGAGTCCGGAGAGGGCCCAAGAGGGGTACTTGGGGCCAGTGGGACAGCAGTGGAAGTAGACGAAGACGCAAGTCGCAGCTGAGCCTCCCAAGTCATCTGATCAAAATCCTTGTGGACCCGACCTATGTGGTTCCTGACTCCGCGAGGCTTGAATAATTTCCCACACACGGGACATGGAGTGTCCCTCACAGGGACGGGAGAAGAGGGCCCCATGCATCGAAAAAAGGAAAACCTAAAAAATTCCCCATGAGTGTCTTAGTCTCTTCCGTTTAACAACAGGATGGTTCTACTGCCTAAGATAGGGGCCGCGAGTAAGAGCTTTCTAACCCCTTAATGAAGGAACGGCTGAAATTGGGTCCTTTGCACACTATTTAGGTTCATGCGTGCCAATAAATCGGTTTTCTTGGCTAGGGTTGTGCAGCATGGCCTTCCTCCTATCTCAAGCATAAAAAAATTAGACATCGGATGCATATTTGAATCAAGGAGAGAATACATCTGAAACATGGATCAGCTTCTTTGCAGACCTCAAAATTGGAAACGGAGACATAGAGACCCTAAATTTGAAATCATGAGAAAGGGGGGCGTGTCCCGGTTCCTCGATGACCACACACCGCACTCCACTCAGCCACCTCACCTTACTACCTAGTAATCTAGCCACTGGAGAGAGTCTAGGTGGCGTGCCAACGTTAACCAAGGCATGGTGGTTGTGCACATGGAGTCCTGGTGCGTGGACGCATCTCCTCAACATTGTCTTGCAGTTGTCGTGTCCCACATGTTTTGTGTCAAACTCTAGCGTTTCGATCAAGCAATGGAAAGTTGGTTCGTCTCCACTCCAATGTATCGTATTGTGGGCACTTGGTTATATTATGGCTCATGCAATTTGTGCTCGTCAAACTCACCATTCAAGGAAAGATATGGGGGTGTCTTGGATGATGGGTTTTATGCTGTTCGGCTCAACGGATGTGGTGATTTCGGACACGGTGGTACCTCGTTGGAAGCAAAATTCTCGATGAAATCTTGTTCTAATTCTTCCGTAATTTCATTTCATAATTTTGGACAAATTTTTTTAAAATTACGTTTCGATAAATTTCCTCAAGAAAATAGCGCAGAAGGGGCCGTCCTTGAGGGGTTAACCTGATTAATTTAAGCACGCTAGAAACATGCTTTCTACTAAGGCTTGTCGTGGCCCTAACCTAATTCAGCGTCGGGATGATGACACACTGCTAAACTGTTCGAAGGTTGCAAGAAGAAGAAGAAGAAGGTTGCAAGGGGCGGGGGACTCTGGAAGGGAAAGCATTGGCCCTTGTCCGATGTGATGGGCCATCGAATGCTGCTGATATTGCAAGGCTGTCCGAAATTGCTGGCCGATGCTGGTACTACTGCTTTCGATTCGTTTGAGGCGAGCATCCCCGCAGAGGAACAAACAGGCGCAGATATGAGGGCGTCTCCGAGGTTTGTGCTTGGCTCGGTCTCCGCCTTCCTCCTTTCATTGGCATTGCGTCTGTCTCCGCCGCGCTTTCTCCGAGTTGTGATTCCCTTTTTCCCTCCGAATCTCACTCCAATTGGCTTGTCAGCTGGATGCTTCCAGCGAGGAGCAGTTCACGAGGTCTCTCATCATACAAGCTGTTCGGCAAGTGATCGTGTGTAAGAGGCATGGTCGCAGCAGCGTCCTCATTACGCCATAGACCATAAGGGGCCTGTTGTCGGTTGTTCAAAGATGCAGGCACGGGTATGGTTTGACTGAGTTCTCTGACAGCCTAAAGAGGCAGCCGAATGGTTTGGCCAGGAAATGCTGTCTGCCTGCAGTTGAACATGGATGGCAGTGGCAGAGCCGCTCTCGGCGCCACACCGCGTGAATTGTTGGCGGGCTAGAGGAACTTCGAACGGCTTGCAAGGGCTTGCTTGCAACAGTATCCAATACTTTGGCGGTGCAGCAGAGCTAAGCGTTACTGGAAGCCGCGAGTCACACAGCGGCACATGCAAACTGCAAAACGATGCCCTTTGCAGCTTTCTTTCGTCCGTGCTGCAGTTCTTTTGTGTGCTCTCCGGTTTCTGACCCAGGCAAGTGGCGAGGGAGGCAGCAGGAATGTGCTAACAAGGGCCAGTCTCCAGAAGCGAGTCCGGAGACCGAGACGTGGCTCATGTTGTCACCTTGAAAGGAGTATTCTATGTTGGCACGGTTAGCCCGGGCCCAGTGTCCGGCAGGGTGTGAGAGCAGGGGAAGCGGGTACTGATGTCATGGGGCCAGCTCGGGATGGACTCGAACCTTGACGTCATGGCGGCCCTGGAGAAGGAGGAGTGTGCTCTCTCTCTCTGCTGCCAGTGCCACTGCGGCCCTGCCGCAATACACGGTACGGCGGAGAAGCGGCTCAAGGCTCGAGCTTCAACCTCACATGACGCCGCGCACCGCTGGGGTCCCTCCAGCGGAAAGGAATTGGTTGTTTCCACCATCTTCGAGCAAGCGATAGGTTTGGAGCGCTAGTGCTGCAGTCAGTCGTCAGATGGAAAGCATTTAGTTTATGGCTGCATCTTCAGGCTGTGCGCCTTTTCCACACCTCTATGTGGCATAAGTTTTTCTCACGTCCACTTCGATTATTGCTTCCTCTTTCGGTTATTACTGTGCTGATCTTGCCGATTTTGGGTGCAGGTTACTCATCATTCGTCTGGGGACTCTGGACTCCTGGGTCGCGGCCTGTCAAGGATCCAGCTTTTGCTTTGCGTCCACTGTTCCACAAACGGCCTTCAATGCACTTTTGTTTCGAGCTGAACACTGTGCATGTCGGGCGCAGAGGAACAAGCGGAAACAGTGGGCAGGGGGCCTGGAAAACTACAAGCAACGAGCTGTTTAAGAGTTTTCTGTCGGAATTGCCTGCTGTTTATAGCAGATATGGAGATGGTCAGCAGCATCATTGGCGAGTGATGAGTGACCTTGTCCGATAAAAGTCCTTTTATCATCAAAGAAGTCCTTCCCGATATGGATAACAGGCTACAGTGCCGTGTATTACATCTCTCAAATGACTCGCCTGGGAAGCTCTCAGGTATGTGGAACGTGTATGTGATAGCTCTGTTTTCATCCGTGGAGGATGGCTTTTCCCAGTCATGGGTGGGACATGGAACCATCTAGTTGGCAAGCTGGCTGACTTGTGTTGGTAGCTTGAAAGCCATGTAAGCTGTCAAAATTTTGCAGAATTATCTTGCGAGATTCTTGTGCTCAACGGTATTTTAAGGCTGAAATATGGGCTATGTTGGTGACGCAGTGTGGAGAACAAGATTCAAGCAGAACATCTCCAATTGGCGTATTGGCGTGGTACCCTGGCAAGGTTTCAACCCAATCCTGGCTTTGGTAGAAGTCGCCGAGAGCGGAGGCATCGCCAGCTGTTGCAGCGAGCAGAGGGGAAAAGTACTTGGATAGCAAGGCAGGGGCATTCATTTCGGCGAGCATTCCGCCTCCGTTCAAGTTGCGGTCACGCCAAAGCAGAATCTTCGGCCGAGAGCTTTTAAGCTTGAGGAGCATGCGTTGAAGCCGCGGCTGCCACATTGATGGGGCATGTGCTCCATCCTCCAGAATGTGCGTCCGCACTTCTGCAAAAAGTTGGATAATCTATAGTAATGGCCTCAGGAAATTGGGAATGCCCTGGCACTGCTGTAGAGATTTTTGTCTAACCTCAACTTGCTGTGGCGTCAACGCAGCTCTGTAGCTGCAAGTGGCAAGAAGCCTTTACCCATAGGATGCAAATTGGGTCGGGCGAACAGTGCTTGCGCCGATGCCTCATGCGTATTCAGGGACTGCAGTGGCGTCATTCTGTTTGCAGATTGAAGAAAACATCCTCATGCGCCATGCGTTATTGATATCTGGGCTGCTCCTTGCAGTCGCACATGGTCTGGGGTAGCTTGGACAGCCCAGCTGAGGCTGAGTGTAAAAGCGGAGATATGATGGACACGAGCAAGGCGGGCCATGGCGAGCAGCACGCCCCACCGAGAAGCTTGCAGAGAAGTGACGGACTGACAAGAGGGGAGAGATTGACGAGGCAATTGTGTCAGGGCAATGAAGAGGTCACATGATCCCAAAAGCTGGTTCCTCCGGAAGCAGGCACTGCCTCGGAGTGTGCGTGTCCGTCAGCTGGAGGTGAAGCTGCGGCTGCTTTGCTGCTGCCCAGTGCCGGTGCCCCGCAGACGACTCCAATGCATAACGGGCGGCATAATGCCGCGGCTGCCTCGGACCTTGCATGAATCTGTTGTGTATTGTGGCTGCGAACGGTAGTGGCAGGGGCAGTGGTGGAAGAGGCAGTGGCAGTGGCAGTGGCAGCCCAGAGGGGGTGTGGGCCGCCTGCGGTGCCTCGGGGAGTTACCACCTGTGCGAGCAGCAACCTCGAGATGGGCAATTTTGGTGCCTTGCTTGTGCAGGCAAGGCGAGGTGGTAGAAGTTGGCCCCTATTGCGGCTGGTAGATGTGTGGCCTAGCTGTGGAAGTAGGTAGCTGCAGTGGCCCAGCTGACGGTTTCCACTCGACTAGATGCTTATGGCGCACGTCAGGCTGAATGGAAGAGAGAGCATGAAGGAGTAATGAAAATGGCAGCCAGCTCTGGTGCTTTGTTTGTGTGAGGAGTAATATGAAGTTACATGATAGAATAGAAGTGATGGTGGTGGCGTCAGTACGAGGACGGCAGCGTGGCCAGGTGTCCGAGTTGTACAGCAGGGTTGACGACGACTTTAATACGAATACATGTACAATGAATGGTGGTTGCGGTGTGACAATAACTTCCAGGGAGTTTGAGACCAGCCCGCAATCAGAGGCAAGATTTGGCCGTAGCAAAAAATATCGTGACAGAGGTAAGGTAGGTGGGCAGTTGAATGCAGTGTGGAAGCAGCAGGGTCATAGGGCTCGAGAGTGAACGAGCTACTACATATGGCGCCGAAAATTCTGTTGTTTACACTACAGTCGCGGAAAGCACGCATAAATGGAAGGAGTACTTGCTATGATCTCAAATGATTGACCAGGCTACTTCCTGTGGGCTGTTCCTGCCCGCACTCTCAGCCCAAATTTCATATGTAGGGTGTGAAGTGTGAAGAGGAGGAGACACTGGACAGGCCAGGCATGGTCAAAGCCTGTGAATGTACCTAAGCGGGATCGAATCGACTGTCACCGATCAGTTATCGTTACCTATCTATCTGCATCTTTTGCAGTCTGGAGGTGGCAGTCAATCTTTGTGAATCTCCCAGCCATAACACGCGGGTCAGAGACTATTAAGCAATGTACAGTGTACAGTATAAGTAAGCGAAGAGGAGTCTACGCTGGCCGGATGTGTGCTGTACAAGAACGGATGCAGTTATGTATACTGTTCCTGGAAACCACCATCCGAATCCGGTTCCGATTCCTTCACATGTGTGGTTTGACATTAGAGTAAGCGCAGCGGGAATCTGATCCGTGGCGGTCGCCCTTGCTGGAGGACAAGGGCATTGCGTTCTCCGAGGCGGAGGCCTGAATCAGGCTGCTGAGTAGCTTGGCTTTGGCCCCATACATATCATGGAGCAGCAGCCGCGGCAGTGGCAGGTGGGCTGGGGCCCCATGTCTGGAGAGCGAAAGCGAGGTGGTGGCAGTGATGAGAGCAGAGAGGCAGTGGCAGTGGCAGTGGCAGTGGTAGTGGTAGTGGTAGTGGCAGTGTGTGTGGTGACTCCTCTCATGTCATCTGTGATGAGCGGCGAAACGATCCTCCTCGTTGCTGGCACCCTGGCCACCGTAGCAGCACTCCAGCAGTCGGACTCCAGCTCGGGCTGTATGCGGCTGCCTCCACTGGTGAAAACACACAGTCGGTGGCCTGTCAGGGGACGAAATGCCAGTGTGGAGAGTCCACGCTGGAAGCTCACATGGAGCCCTTTCACACGGGTTGGTGGGGGAGAACGTGGGTCTCTCAGAATTGGATTATAGTCTAGACCAAATCAGTGTGGGAAAAGAAGCAGCGGAGGCTGATGGAAGGGAATGGAGCCTGAGGGAAGAGGAAATGGAGCGTATTGTACAATAAGTGCACCTGAGCGCGCACATGCGCGGGGGCAGGGTAGTCTGCCTTGGTGGCTTTGGCCGCGACCCGAAGTCTGGGGTCCCATGGTTTGTTTCACTCGAGAGTCGGGCCTCGGCCGACCCGACCCAGCCCGACCCGGTTCCCCGGAAGTGAAACATGGCATGTCGCGACTGACAAGGCGCGGAGTCCCAAGCGCCAGCTGGCGGTGAATGGCTCAGCGCCGACCCACGATCAGCTGGCAAAGGCATGCCCATCGCCGGGCCTTGGGCCTGGGCACTGGGCAGCCGGCTTCATGAATGAAAGAGGCAGCCTGCAGGGCAGGAATGATGGGCGCTGGGGCCGGGGCCGGGGCCGGGGCCGGGGTCGGGGCCCGGGGGCCGTCCCGCTCCACCCGTTCCCGTTCCATCAGGAATATTATGGTCCGGACACAACAGTATGTTTGGAGGGTGCGGGTGCGGGGCCCCGAGCGTGGTGACAACGTAACGGTACCCGGATACCCGCCCACAAGCACAAGCCGTGACCTCACCTTTCCACCTCAACATGCCATGCCATGACCCAAGGGGCGGACCATCTTTGCTCCTGGGCGCTGGGCGGTGAGAAATAATCACTCCGGGGGCCCCCATGAAGGCTGTGGTGTTCGGGGTGCTCATGTTCAGGTGAGATTCATCATGAACCATGATACTCGCGCCATGCAGAATATGCATAATGCAATGTTATGAGAGGGGTCTTGCAGCCAGGCCAGGCCAGCCCAGGCAAGGCCAGGCCAGCTGCAGTGCACAGGCCTGATGAGGCCGCCCCCGAGGCGATAGGCGATGAGGAGAAGCGAGCAGACAAGATAATCATTTGGTGCAAGCTGGCCTGTTGCAGCTGGGGCCCCCTACGTGCTGCGTGCTGCGGCGGTACACAGTCCACACATGCATATGCACGGCAGACTGTATGTTCCTGTACATATGTATGTGCACAGGATGTTACATGTGCACATACATACATATGTACATGGTATGTAACACCAGTGCCAGGTGGCATGTACACATGTAGGCCGGGCATCTTGGGTATGGTATGTGCATCGTGGTTATGTTGTGAGGAGGCGGAGGCGTGTCTTTCGACAGGATCAAGACAAGGGGGAGGTTGGGCAAAATCTCGTCGGGAATCGGAATGGAGAAGCAGGCGGCAGGATGAAGGCAACACAATTGCAAGCAAGGAATCATGGAGGCAGCGCTGGCAGTAGGCATCTCAGATTTGGGGGGCATCAGCATCGATATCCAGATCCCCGAGAACAAAATCAAGCCCGCGTGTCTTAAGTCAAGCGTCCTGATGCCCCATGAATCCACGTGAAGCCACGGCTTGCTGAGAATAGGCGGCCCGAGACGGGCCGGGCCCGGTTCGCCCTGGCCCCCAGGCCCCTGGCGCTGTGGGAAAGTGGAGGTCACGCCATCCCGTGGCCACACAAGCGACACTGCTTCCAACATCAATCACGCAAGCAACGCCAGTCTTCACCGATTAGGAGACACGAACACATTCATCTGTTCAAATCAAATGCAGAATGCAGGCACAAACACACATACATACACATACATATGTTCATACCATACGTCATATGGTGTGTGACAGTGAGATCCCTGCCCCTGCCCCTGCCCCTGCCCCTGCCCCTGCCCCTGCCCTTCCTTCCATGACCTGTACGGTGGGAGTACGGGTGGAAATAATATTATTACTGTATTACGCAGCCGGGCGCTACATAAACGTTGGGCAGCTCCTTTTGCCAGGCAGTCAGCTATGACCCAATGCCAGGATGGGCATACACATGTAGTCAGGCTGCTTGTACCTGCTGCTGCTTTTGTGGGCTTGTTTGTATTGAAACTCCAAGGGATTCTGGCTTCCCTTCACGTGATCCAATTCAATGGCACATATGTAAATCGGAATCAGGGTCCCTTGGCAATGCCACATCCACAGCTTGGCCCGGACCCGGACCCGGACCCCGGCCCACCCATGCTTCTTTGTGTGTGTGTACCTACCAGCCTCCTCACCTCCAAAGCCTGCTGCCTGCTGCCTGCTCCTGCTGCCTGCTGCGCTTCCTACAGGTCGTATACACCCATGTGACTAAGGAATCGGATTCCAAATTTTGTTGAGGGCTGGATGTGAATTGAATTGACTACAACTTTTCAATAAAATTCAATGTCCCACCACGGTTACACACTGGTATCGCCCTCACCGGGATGTGAATCGAATTGACCACCACTTTTCCATACAATTCAATGTCCCACCATGGTTAGACACTGGTATCGCCCTCAGCTGGATGTGAATGGAATTGACCACCACTTTTCAATACAATTCAATGTCCCACCATGGTTACACACTCGTATCGCCCTCTTCTAGATGTGAATTGAATTGACCACCAATTTTCAATGCAATTCGATGTCCCACCGTGGTTACACGCCGCGATGTGCATGTTGCACACTCTCGTGCTTTAATTTTTCTCCTGAATCCATGGCCACATCCATGTGCTGTCTGACACCACATGGATGCATCCGCCATGTTCTTCAACGGAATATGGATGGCCCATCTCACACACGTTCCGTATATGTATGTATGTACGCAGGGCTGCCCGGCGCCGTAACTTGACTTGCATCCCCACCATCCCATGACCTACCGCTGGCTCTAGTCCCCATGCCCTAATCATACCGCTACGTATTTGTACGTGTATACTATATATGCATAGAAATTTACCGTGCGTGGTGAGGACCCCGTGGCCAATATATTGTTGTTGTTGTTGTGGCTTAATTCAAAAAAGAGAAAGGAGTTGGTATGCAGCAGTATACCAACGCCTTTTGCAACTCACGCTAGATTCTGGGTTTGATCCCAGCGTGGTCCAACACATAAGGCGTGTTCTTTTTGTTTAGTGAATTCGGAGACTTTATAGATATTTCAAAGTGCATACATATTTCAAAGTGCACCACATGAACCCATGAGTGGCCGCCGCACCACTCCTGGGCCTCTCAATTGAGGCAGCTTGAAACCGCGGAGCGGTTACACTCTCTAGTGATGCCGCTCGAATGCGCGGAGCAGCAACATCCTCAACTGAGACTGCTCAAATGCGCGAAGCAGCTGTGGGAACTTTTTGAACATCCCATTCTGTTTAGAACATGGCGTGCGTGATGCAGCACTGTTTGCGCTAATCATGTCCTATTTGGATTTATGTGTTGTAGAGTGAAGACCAGTATGTAATTATGGAGTGGAGGATGTTTGGCTGGATGTAGGCAATGTGGTGGCCCATCTTGTGGTGAAGTGGGAGGAGCCATCGTGGTAGTGTGGGAGTTGGAGGTGTGCCGGAGTTGGAGGCGTGCCAGAGGTGGAGGTGTGCTGGAGTCTGAGGTGTGTTGGAGTCTAAGTTGGTGGCATCATAGTTGTGCTGGTGGTGGATGAGGCTGGAATACCAGCTGCTCATGTGGTGGATCTGGGCTGGAGATGGACCTGGCAAAGGGCTGGAGATGGACATCTTGGTTGGAGAGAAGGAAGTGATTGATGAAGGGATGTTCGTTGTGGTTGCTAGAAAGAAGGGTGTGCAAGATGGGAGCTCGTTGTCTTCTATTACAATTGTTTGTGGTTTTCATGGATTTGATGTAATCCATCTTTGCAGATCCGGTGCTGACTTTGGTTTCTGCTTTCAGTCTTGCAGGATTGGATAGCCTAACAATATGGCTGATTTTGAAGAGGAGCTTGAGTTTGTTTCGAAGAAGGTGCTTCAGAAGAAGCTGGAAGTGCGTGAAAGGACCGAACATGTGAAGAAGTTGTAAGTAAAGCCTGTGAATGTCTGGGACTGGAAAGAAGGAGATGGCACACTCCGTCGTGCAGGTTTTAATGTTAGGGATATTTCATACACTGATATTCTCAAGGATCTGATTGGTGGTGACGAGTTTATTGTTAGTGTGTTTGGGCCGATAGCTGGGAAGAACGAAGGGTTCAAGTGGTCTCGAAAACGCGTTGCAAGGGAAGATACTTGCAGTTGCCTGGATTCTCCATCGGAGGAGCAAATGGAGTCAGCTGCATAGGTAGTGTGGACACCATGGTGCTCCACCTGCCACAGACTCACCTTGCTCACCCCTTGCAGCAAATTTGACAACTTGAGGGTGCGCATTCTGCTTTACTCCTTGTCCAGCGCAAATCGAAGAGGATTGGCCCACCAGGCAACCGAATTCGCTAGACCATCCTGCTGCTTGGGCCCGAGAGCATCCAAGCCTAACCTCTCTCGTACGACCTCTATTCCTGGCTCCTAGATCGCTCCGTCTTCATCAAACCCAGATCCTGCCCCACTCAAAGCCCAAAATTCAGCACTCCCCAATCCACTTCAATCCAGAGGGACCCGGAACAAAGCCCTACCAACAAATCCAATTCACGGGGCCTTTGCAGTGGTAGCGGAATTTCGAAATGTGCGTGTCGAAGTGTGTGTAACAATCTCCAAATCGGCCGTATTGGGAAAGGCGTGGTCACATGGCAAATAAGGAGGCAAACTGCAATTTGTGACCCGAATTGCTGAATGTAGGGCAAACCACCAATCCGGTGGTGCCCTCGGTAAGAACGTTCTCACATAGAGCTTGTGCCCACTTAGTGGGACGATGCTTATATTTTTTATAACGAGGGAGAACACTCATCCCTAGTCCATCGTAAAGATGGCTCTAATTGTTTAAGTTTGCATCTCATCTATGCATATATGTCTCCCTATATAATGATAAACATATAATCACATGTTAGGTATAAGATTCTTTGTTCCATACACAAAAATTGTAGTTATACCAAAATGTTGTTTATAAAATGTTAGATATAACTGAATATGTTTACAATTGATTTTGAATAATAATTATTTGATTTTTCAATAATAAATATTTTTATTCGTATACAAGTCATGTTAGGGCTCAATTCTTTACCACTTCACAAACAGTTGCAAACAATTAATTATCATCCATCCTAGGATCTTATGTATGACGAACATTATTTACAATGAACCAAGTAATTCTTGTTCCATAAAAGTTTAGGTTTCCTCATTCGTGTGACCTATGGAACATGCAGGCTATTATTGAACATTTCAATCAAATATAACGTGGTATGGAAAACCTCTAAGTGGCTTAATTTCAAATGATGGTCATAAGAATCAAAATACATAGAAAATACATTCAACATTTCAAGACATAGATCATACTAGACTAGACTGACACTTCGTTATGGGATCATACTAGACTAGACTGACACTCCATTCTCTCTGACACTCCATTCTGGGATCATACTACACTAGACTGACACTCCATTCTCTCGAATCATACTAGGCTAGACCTGACACTCCATTCTTTCTGCACTATGTGAAAAATTGATTGAGAGTACTGGAAATAATGTTGTCAGATCTAGAAGATATGGATGATATTATAAAGAAGGGAGACCAACCTTCTAAAGGCTCTTCCCCGACAGAAGTTGTTACCAGATAGGTTGTTACCATACAGGTCTCTTCATATGTAAGTACAAGAAGGGAGTAAAATAGAGATAAAACTTAATAGTAAGTACACTTAAAAATAAAATAAGTTGGGTTTCCAAGCAATTCTTGGCGTACCCGAGGGAGTTGTTTGGTTTGGACAAGGGGCTGTGCAAATGTTGGAGTGTGGGCGCCTATCTTCCCTCCGGCCCGACCAACAAGTAATCTTTGATTCCTTGGCGACAGAGCATTTGCGCTGCAAAATCATATCTGCATTCTGACATCCGGCTTGAGTGTAACTCTTGGGGTGCTTTGGCGTTCATTTACGCTGACATGGTGAGTCCCAAGAAGATCAAGCCCAGTGATTGTGCCCACTTATGCTTACGCAGCAGGACATGGGCAGGCTGCTGGAATGTAATTTCCTCATGGCCCAAAATGATGAGCTAAGCGGCAGTCTTGTGGGCGGCGCGCGTCAGAGGATCGGTGGAGCATGCGGCGCGAATTAGAAGCGATTTCATTGCGCTGGATTAAGATTACATAAAGAGGCGGCCAGAGGGGTAACGGTTTTGGGGAGACGGGAGCGGGGCAGGCGTGGTTCCATGGGGCGCCCGGAGCCTTGCGCCGACGAAGACGACGAGGAAGGAGGAAGAAGGAACGAAGACGAACGAAACGCGCATCACGCGGCGATGCCCGCCGTTTACACCTGGTGGGTGATTCTGGATGCCGAGTCTGGCGTCGGCGTCCGCGTCCTGCGCGCCCGCCTCGGGGCCCGCGCCCGGCGAAACCTCGCATTAAACATTGCAGGCTTAAGATGGTGAAAATCGGGCTTATAATAGCAAGCAAATCGGGGCAGGATCCGGGCAGCTTACAAATAGCAAAGCATTACCCATTAGCCGCGCATATGATGTGGGATTAGAGAGAGGATGTGGCATGGGATTTACGCTAATGCCCGTCCGTCTTCTTCCGCTTCGCAAAAGCGGGCTCCTGTCCAGCGTCTTCCGTTGCTGCTGCTGCTGCTGCTGCCTTGACGACGCCACCTCAAGCCTGCTTTCCTGCTTCCCATTCTTCACTGCTACCGCTCTCCTGCTTTTGCTTTTGCTGCTGCTGCTAGTCGCGACTCGTTTCTTCCTCGAGAGCTCAAGCGGGCGCTGGAGCAGCAGCCCGCCAGGCCGGCCACAGCCCGGTCTTTGTAGCAGCAGCAGCAAAGAAGGCAGGCATCGCCATCCTCTCTCTCTGCTCGACTCTGTCCTTTGCTGCAGGAGCCTCCTTCCTTCCCTTCTCTGCTTTGCCTCGTCTCGCCTCGCGTCGCCTCGCGTCGCGCTGGCCTCGCCTCTCTCTCCCCCTGCGCATCCCCCGGTGGGATAAATAGAGGCGCAAAGGCCGGGAACGCCCATTCTATTTCCTGCTGTTCCTTCGCCCGCTGCTGCTGCTGCCTGCCGCTACCGCTGTCTGCTGCTGCTGCTGCTGGGCTCTTCATCCTTCGCCTGCCGCGTGCTGCTGCTGCTGCTGCCGCTGCTGCTTCGTGCGGCTGCCTGGGTGCGGGCAAGGATGTTGGGAGGGCTCAGCTGAATCTCGCGAAGATTTCGGCTGGTGCTGTGTCAGCGTTGCTGCCGCTTGCCGTCGGGGAAGCGTGTTGTTGCCAGACGAGAAGGACGGAAGGATACATGGAGATTGCTAGGATGCAGCAGCAGCTGCTGGATTACACTGAGAGCTTGTTTGCCGAGGTGATACTTCCTGGCTTTTCTTCCCGCTCTTCTGGGTCGAAGACTAGGATTTGCCGGACTCTGCCTGTGGTGGGCTGTGGGCTTGCCTTCCCCAGTATCCTGTTCCCCTTGCTTGTGGCCTTCTCTTCCCTCTGGCTGCGCTTGAATCTACTGCGATGGCTGCCCGGGCGCCTGGGTCTGGGAGGGGTGAAGGCGGGATTGTTGGCTGTGGTTGAGGAATTGAGGATGCGCGCTGTCCTGCGAAATTGTCCGGTGTTTGTCCTTTCAATTCTCCTCTCAGTGTGCTGCATCTGTGCAATTCTCCGGAGCAAGTGCTGCCCCTCAGGGATATCATCCGGGCGTGCTGTTGCAGAATTCGGTTTTGGTAGTTTGTTGCTACAGGTGTCGGTCCGATGTCGGGGTTGGGAGAACCCGCTCCCCGTGCGCAGCCCGCGGTGTTGTCTAGGGTGCTTAGGTCTTACCTCGGCTGCATGTCACATTTGCCGGTGTGTCTTGGTTCGTTCAGATCCCTACCCTGGGTGTCGTGCATTGGATGTGTGTGCGCGGAGGATGCGAATTTTGAAGTCCTCCTCTCAGCGAGCCTGCCTGTTCTGCAGGGATGGCTTGACGATCAGTTCGCGCAACTTCAGCAATTGCAGGACGCAAGCAATCCTACCTTTGTGGAAGAGGTAGTTACCTTGTTTTTGGAGGACTCGGAAAGAATTCTTGCGGAATTGGCGGAAACTGTGTAAGTCTTCCAGGCCCACCTGCCAGCGGAGCTGTCACAACCGTCGTGGATGTAGTCCCTCTTGTGACAGTTGTTCCAAGTCCCTCTTGTGACAGTCCCTGCGTTTTAGAACCGTTGGCTTGCTTGCTCCTGTGCTTATCTGTTCCAGTGCCCTCTGCAGTGATAGTGAGCCAACTGACTATAAAAGGATCGATGCTCAAGTTCATCAGTTCAAAGGCTCTAGCTCCAGGTAGAGAGAATTGTGTCGTTTGGGCAGTGACCTTTGCTCTGTGACCTGCCTGCGAGGCTAGCCTGGAAGGTTGGTTATTACGATCCGCTAATGAGCATTCCGTTCTTGCAGCATCGGTGCACAACGCGTGAAAACCGTCTGTGTGAATTTTCGTGCCTTCTGTGATGATGAAAACCGTGAAGGGTACGTGTGCTAGACCACAGACTCGGTCAACCTTCTCGCATCTTCTTTGTCTCTGTTATGCAATGCAATCGTTGACGGCTGCTTCTGTTCTTGCCTTGGGCAGATGCATACAGGCACTGCAGCAATTGAGACGCGAGTTTGCTCTGGTCAGAAACAAGTTAGAGACACTACTCCGGGTAAGTCCTTCCTCCTGTTGTCGTTGATTGTCTTCTCAAGTCCAACAGGTCTGGAAATATGCAGGCAGCGAGGGAGCCTCTCTCACGCCAGTTGTGTTTTGCAGCTGGAACAAGAAATCCTGAAAGCCGGTGGCACCTTGCCGTACAACGTGTAGGGATGGAGCAAGTGGTATCCGCAAGTACACTCCACACTGAAATCGCCTTTCAGCTAGGAGTTTGGTGTGAACTGCGCTGATGGGTGTTTTGGGATGCACCTCCATTTTTTTCACAAGTCTGTACAGTCTCTCTTTGGACATGACCGATGGATCCTCAAAATGGTGAGAACGACGACACACAACGACCCACTTGGAGATGCAGCTTCAGTATTAGGCAGGCCAAGCGAGGACCTTCTGCGGACTGTCATGCCGTGGCATGGTAGCCAGCAAAACGTGTGGACCTCGCACATAATTATATTCTCTTTGCTCGTGACATTTTGATGCATCGTGAGAATGTTTTACAGTATCTTACTTTTTCCCCTGACGTGCGCTGTGGCATCTAAGTCTATGCTGCTGGTGTGTAGCGAGAAATAGTGAGCAAGAACTCGCATGCCATTGTAGACCAGGGGAACAGCTCAGTGTAGCATGAAAGTAACCATGATTTTCTCGTGGTTTTGTTGGATCGTCAGTGTATACATGAATGGATGTTGACTGTGCCCAATGATGGATGAGAAGGGAAAGAGTGTCCCTTAATACAAGGGCAGTCCA
Organism: Anthoceros angustus; assembly: GCA_010909165.1. Classification (NCBI taxonomy): domain Eukaryota; kingdom Viridiplantae; phylum Streptophyta; class Anthocerotopsida; order Anthocerotales; family Anthocerotaceae; genus Anthoceros; species Anthoceros angustus. The sequence continues at coordinate 204,209 of MU008213.1, forward strand.
CGACTAAGAAGTTGAAAACGTCACGGCTTCCTGTATGGCTTGCCGAAATGTCTTGCTGTCCAATATCCCCACTGAAGTCTTCAGACAGCAATGCTACCTGTCACGTCTACAAACTGTGCCATCATACTGTGATGCAACCTACCAGGAACCACCCAAATCCTGTCTGTTACGCTCCACTCCCCTGCAGTATCGACTCTCACGCGTTCCGAGCATCAGGTCCGAAAATGTAGAGGATCAATTCGTCACACTTTTGTTCAGTGTCGAGGTGGTTTTGCCACAGTCCACGACGGGTTCGCACCGAAGGACATGATCAGTAGCTTGAGACCTGACTTGGTACAATAAATTCTTTGATCAAGCAAGGAGGGAAACAGGTGGAGACATTGCGCCAAAAAATGGAAGATGCTGCCTAACTTTCATCTCTCTAGGTGCTAAGAGAACGCAGAGTGATCCGTGAAGAGCGTGAATATTCTAGCTCTTCGCTGAGGAGCTGGTTCAGAAAGGAGAGCTGCGTGTTGGCATTCACTTCTTCTTCTTAGACTTCAGCTTGGTCGCAATAGCCTTGGTCGCCTTGTTTGCAGTGAAGGCCGTACCCTGATCCAAATTTGAAGTAAACATTCAGTCGAGTCCAGGAATTCAGAAATCTGAGACCAGACACAGGAAGCAGCACTTGGGAATACCTCTAACCACTCGTTGATCGCACCATCTGCTGGAATGGTGCGAGTACCTGTCTCCGATTTCTTTGGCCTTCTTGACTTCTGCAGGTAAGCAGACAAGTGAATACGGTGAGCAAACAAATGACTGTGGAGCAGCGCCTATCACCCACAGCTGAGTATCAAAAGTGCCAAAGGATGCTGCCCCATCGACAAAAAGCATAAACAAAGTACCCACAGTTTCACGTACGAGAAAGCGAAAGTAAAGATTGAGAACACAGATTTCAAGAGACCGCACCTTCGAGAGTTTTTGAACTTGGCCATAGACCCACATTCCAAGCAGACCTAGTAAACCGAGCCCTAGAGTAGACAGGAATAGGGACTCCCCGCTAAAAACACTGCTAGCTTCTGTTACATCCACAGTCCCATTGAAGAAGACGTGCTTGTGAATCTGCTCCCCCACATAATAGTAAACATGCCCAACGAGTGCAAAACTGCCAGCCTGAACAGTCCAGCACCAAAGAAACGGGAGTGGTCAACTCCTCCGAAAAAAATGACCACAGCAGAACAAACAAACTCGAAGAGTTACAATTCTCACTTGCAGGAACTTGCTAACGGTGAAGGAGTAATGAAACGAGGCCTGAACACCGTGCGGGACAGCAGCATCTTGAAGTTCCTGAAGTCACATCCAGAGTAAACGTAACATCCAGGATGCAAGGGCAAGCAGGGCAGGCACTTAATCTAACCTTCAGGCACCTATACCAGGTCAAAAGCAGTAAAGGTAGCGGCATCCAGGCATACCTGTGCTGTGAAGTTCTGAATGAAGTATTTATGATCGTAAGGCGGGAGCAAACTTGCTTGGATAAATGACACCTTCAAATCATCGTCACCTACAAGCCACCATAAGGAGTGTCAGTGCCAGCCATGGTCGTTGAGTCTTCCCTAAGACCCACCAACAAGTATCCCCCTCACCAAGTACATGGAAACTACGTCACTGCATTGACTAGACCAATGCGATCCGAATGGCAGGCGGGTTGGTCAGCTGGCGTCACGAGAAAACTACATGGAAACAGAACAATCATCGGCAGAACATACCAAGGTTAGTGATTCCGACGATAATCTCTGCGGGTTCTCCTGCTGTAATTGCTGCCAACGATCAGCACACACAACAGTCAGGGGCCTGAAAATCTACAACAAACTGTTCTCGCAGGAATTTCAACCACAAGCAATACTCCTGCCTCAAACGAAAAGCCCTAGCAGATCTCGAACCCCATGCGTGCATAGATCAGTGGCAATTCAGAAGCCCAGCAGCAACTTAAAGAGTAGCTCACATCCGTCGGGCTTCTTGGGCCAAAAGACCGCGGTTTCGACACCGGAAGCTGGTCCGATATCCTCCACAACGCTGCCCTCACTGACGAGGCCCGTTTCCTCTACGGTAGCATAGGACTCATCCTCAGCTGCATCCCCGCTTGCTTGAGCGTACGCACCTGCGAATCGCCACAATTAGCATCAAGACATGAAAGTCGCAAGGCGAATCTGTCAATCAGACGCCTGCAGACGTAGATCTGGTCCTTCCAGCACATCGTAGACTGTCTCAACGACGGCCCAAGCCACAACAGCAGAGCGCATGACCGTACCAGCGCGGGAAGAGAGGGCGAGCAGCAGCAGCAGCAGAGGCAGTAACAAGGGCAGCAGTGCCTTCCACGGCCGCTGAATTCTGGACGCCATCGCTGCCGCCGAGCTGGACTGGCAAAAGGAACCCTGATGCTTGGCCCCCTTTTCAGAGCCTGATTCAGCAAGTGCTGCAGAATGCTTGTCAAACCCCAGCCTCGGGTGGTCCGGGGCACTGGCAGGTTAATTGCCCCACCAGAGTCCGCTGTTTACGTAGGTAATAACGGGACCGTATTGACCTGAACTGATACACATATGGTCAGGTAGCCAGTTATCGGTATATTTAATGATTTATATGTCCTCGCTGAAGTATGAAGTGACTTGCTAAAAATTTCTCCTCTCGGTTTTTTATCTGTTTTAAATATATTCAATTTATTTTATTTTAAAATATAAAATTATAAAAGATGAAAGAGATCAAAGAGATCAAAGATAAGAGCTTCATAGCACAAGTAACAAGATACAAGAGGCACTAGTATAGATCAAACATACGTAAACGATTACAATTACATGATCAAACTTATGTAGATGATTACGATTACATGATCAAACTTACGTAGACGATTACAATTACATGGGGCAGTCTCATGCGGAAGAACTCTCTCACAGGAGATCAAACACATCTTGTTCTGTTATTCATTGCAATCTAATTAGATACTTATCTAGGAATCTGAAGATATTTTCATTCTTCGCAAGTATAGGATCTAGTTGTAGTCCAGCTTATGAGTGAACAAGACTAATGGAAGCCATGTGCTTCATGACAACTTCGTGAATCCCTTGTTTTTGCTCCCCCACCTTGTTTCTCATGTGTGGGGTTGGGCTGTAAATCTTTGTTTATAAAGCCTAGAAATTTTTTCCTAAAAATGACTTTGCGATACAAGTATAGCGTGACAAAGACCATTCCGGTCAAATTAAGAAGGAGCAACTAACCTCCATGTCTAAAGTCACCCATAGCCCCTGCGATATAATAACTAAGAAGATAAATGGCCTTTGTTATGATCGAAAATGTGATTTATACAAACTAGGTGCTAATATAGAACTACTATGTCGTACCTGGCTATCAACTTTAATTGGCCAAAGTTGTATTTCACTACATCTATATAACACCCTCTGAGTCATAAGACTAGTCACGAACTAGTCACGATTGTTCTGTTATCTAACTACACTATTCCATTATTTGGTCTCGAACCAAAAGAACTTCGTCTCGGTACTAAAAACTATCGCTAGAAACTGCCTAGCCCTTGTGGCCCCCAACCCTTCATAGGATTTCCTAGCCCCCACATACACCATATCTAGTCCTTGCATACACCACTTAAGCCTGGCACCCATATACCTCACCTAGGAGGCTGGTACTTGGATTTGTAGCCGAGAGCCCCACCCCCTCCCCCCCAAAAAAACCTAGGAGGCTGGTACTTGGGCTGGTCCCCCCCTCCGCCCCCCCAAAAATATCATTCTGATCATTGACAATGAGTTTTCAAGCTCCGCCATGCCCACTAAGTAATGAAAGAAAATTTTCTTATGCTCGTAGCGCTAGATTTAAACATGTTAGAGATAAATCATAAATATATTTTCTTCAGCCGCGCTAGATTTAAACATGTTAGATAAACCATACCCATCAGCCGCTAGACTCAGAGAATGTTTGCATAGACTAGATCTGACCTATCCTTGGAATGGAAAAGGACTAGATACTCTGTTGCGGGAGCCACCTATAGAAGTTGAAGTTGAGCAAATAGTGATGACGGCAAAAGGAGCGTATAGATGTATATAGATATTTAAGATGTATATCGAGCGTACTAACACAAGCCTAGAGAAGAAGAAGAAGAATTTTATTTAAGTCCACTAAGGACGGATTTTCGTCATGGGACTTGGTACTTAACAACTTGTACCATTGTGTGCCTAAGCTACTTGCACCAAGGGCATCCACTCCCTTTAGGCACCCCATCTAAGTACCGATCTAAGCTCAAGATGCTTAATTACGGCGTTCTTATAACTGTGTGTCCATCTGGCCTAAGCCATTTGGCCATGCCTAGAGAGCAAGAGGAAAGCCCCTCTCCCCACAAAAACACAAGCCTAGAGAACAGGAGGAAAGCATATAGAGCGTACTAGCACATGCCTAGAGAGCAGGAGGAAAGCCCCCCTCCCCACAAAAACACAAGCCTAGAGAACAGGAGGAAAGCCCCCCTCCCCACAAACCTGTATATAGATGTTTAAGATGTATATAGAGCATATTAACACAACCCTAGAGAACAAGAGGAAAGCCCCCCCTCCATGTATATAGAGCATATTAACACAACCCTAGAGAACAAGAGGAAAGCCCCCCCTCCATGTATATAGAGCATATTAACACAACCCTAGAGAACAAGAGGAAAGCCCCCCCTCCCCACAAACCTGCATACTCGACATAAACTTCTTGGCACTTTAGCAATGACATGATTTATCTATTTCAATTTCAATAAACTACATTATCTCCAGATCAAATAAAGTTTAAAAAAATTAATTTTATATTAAATATAAACATGATCATAAAAAATAATAGGATCAATTTGAACTCTAGTTTGTGTCCCTTCCTCTTCAACCATGCTTGCCAGCAAGAATCGTCATAGTAAGAACTCTATCATCGCGAACCACTTCTGAAAGACCGATTGAAAGACCTCTCACTACCTAGTACCCTCGTTGGGCATTTCAAGATATATCCTCCTCGCAAAGGCACAACTGGAAACACTACCTATTGACCTCACCCCTTTGTCCCCCAATTCTCCCAAGGAACATTGGGACCTGATACACAGGTTCACAATTAAATCAGGCTGTCGGAGCTAGGCGGAAGACATGGGCTCAAGCACTATATTTGAGCCATCTTTCCGACACAATGAGAAATGCCTGTACCTGAAGTATGATAATGTAGGGGTTAAAGTAACTTAATCCCCAATACCTAGCAAGAAATCACTGCTACAATCAAGAAGAAACAATAATAGTAGTCAAATCAATCCATCAAACGAATATAAATCTTTCAGACGAATATGAATCTTTCTTACAAAGCCAGAGAGCGCCCCCACATGAAGATACCCACAGTAACTCCTTGTTCTTGCCGACCACACAGTTCCGTCACCCTTCCGTTTGAAACTTCTCCCCTCCCTTCACACCGTGGCTGCGATACCCCCGGGGCCTTCTCGTACATAGTGCATGCGGCAAAAAATTCTTGCTTGTGGCAATTTTGCGCTGCAAGAAATGAATAGCTATCCCTAATCTCCATCCTGGCTCCTTCAAGCATCAAACCTCCTAAATGTACAAAATGTTCTTAGACCCCTGACCATCCACGAATCAGGGAGACTCATAGAAGCAACGAGTCAAGTGTGTATCTCCTCCACCCGTCATCCTCAGAAGTCATGTCGGAAAGCCTTCAGGGCCCTCCAGCCTAATAGCGAGCAGTAACATCCCTGCCCTGTTGAAATGGCCCTTCGCAACAACATACAACCCAACTTGAAACATAAAAGCCAGGGGAAAAAATCACAAAGAATAGATAGTGGTAACCCCTCCAACAACCACACCGCATCTGACTGAGAGTCAAACATACGTAAGAGGTCACACATAAATCAGATAACTTGGTCAGGCATCAAGGTAACGTGGCCGGCACTGCAACCTCCGCAGAATTACCCCTTGCCAACTGCTGCCGGAGAACGCTTTTACTTCTTGTGAGCTCTTTCCTCCTCTTCCTTGCAGCTGCTGCTGCCGCGGCTGCTCCGGCAGCTTTAGCTGATGTTATTCCAGGCATCACTTGCTGATGTGAACTGTCGAAGAAAAACTGAGGACCATGTGAGGAGCCCCCTATGCCCATGGCTTTCCCGGCCACCTGAGGCCTTACCAGGCCACCAGCCCTATTACCATGGTGTCCAGGTGCAAACGCAAATGGTAAAGTAGTGCCCATCGCACTAGTTTGACCGCCTCCTACTCCATCATATCCAGGCGGCATAGTCATACCGGGTAATCCCACAGGAAATGCCGAAGTAGGCAGTGAAGGGAACCCCATGAAGGAAGGATGGTCACTGGCTTTCCCTTGGAAGTCGGAAGACCTTGTCGCAACGTCTCTGCCCTCAAGTTGGGGCAAAAGTGAAGGCCCGCAGACCTTCCCTGGAGCTGCACCATCCGGATGCCCTCTCTCCAATCCAGCTGCAGCTGATGATACATTATCACCTGACTTCATGGACCTTACTTGCATGGGCTGGCCAGCGGCCAGCATGGGTAAGGGTGCCTGTTGATCAGGAGGTCCAGAAACCGCAGGATATTCAGGAGCCCTAGACGTTGGCACCGGTGCAGAAGCTGCCGCTGAAAGGACATGAGGATGCACCATATTTTTCACAGCTTCCTGCGCCATAACTGCCGCAAAAGCGCTCCACAGATATGGATTCATGGGAGGTGGGAACATCGGCGGGAACTGGAAATGGGTGATGCAGTTCGGTGGCATTGGCATGCGGACAGCATCTGGTGTAGCTAGAATCGGGTCGTTGTTCCCTGTGCGGACAGCAAGCTGCAAGCCAAGGCACGGCAGTTCTGGTTAGATTAAAGACCAAGCACCTTCACTCTCAGCAGATAAAAGGGCCAACGACTGAGACTCACATCCTCTTTCAATCGGCGATTGAGATCACAGAGCTGCTGTAGCTCTTTGAGCTTATACTGGTACTCCTGCAACCCAAAGGAGCGCAGAAATGATTAAAACATGAATAGACAGATCCAGGTTTCGAAATTGATACTAACTTCTAAGAGTGCATGTCAAACCTGATTCAGGCCATCCTGCTCACTTGCCAGCCTTGCAGCTTTCAGTGCCAGCTCTTCACAGTGAAGCTTCAGATCCAAAAAGAACAAGAAGAATACTATGAGTACCCTCAGATAGATACACTGCCGGATAGGGCGAAATATGTCACGAACAGCCAACACGATGCATCCAATCAGACAATGTGATACAGGGACAAAAGGTTCATGACACATCCCACTCTGCAGGGAAATATATCTCATGACGTCCAGCCAGATGAAGGTGCTGAATAGTCAACATCAACAGCAAACAGCTAGAATACCTGTTTTCTCCTAATGGTTTGCCTGGCTGACTCACGATTAGCTTGCACTCGTCTCAGCCTCCTTGACTCTCTCTCAGTCTGCAGCCAAGACCAACAACGGGAGATTCAGGGAAAGAGAAGTACCGTCGCCATGCACCGAGTGTATGGGCATATACCATGAGGGTCAGACGTCAGCAAAATCTAAGAATCAAGAAGAGTTTCTACCTCACTGATGACAGGCTTTGACTTGCCCCCACTTCGCTGCCCCGGCTTTTGGTGGCCTGAGACCTTGATTAGGGCCAGCTCATTTTTAGTCTCGTCCTTAACACAGACAAGAGCCAAGTGTGGCTGTTCAGACCAGTTCACTTCTTGCTCAGTCGCTCGCACGCCGAGATCCCTGAGGCTTGCAGCAGAGACAGTCTCGGAGCTCGAACCCTCTAGTTTGACAGCGACAGCTGTGACTGGACGCCTGGAAGGCTTGGACTTGCCCTTCCCTACTTGTTTGACTGATCCATCGTGAGGCTTATCATCAACAAGCTCGTTCACCTTATCCTCAACCTAATGCACAACAAACAGCATATAGCATCATCAAGGATGTCGAAGGAGGAAGGATCTTGATTCAGAAAGCTACGCCTAATTATGATGCGATTACGGGAACCAGGCGCGGGGACCGAATCCACAATAGCGCAGCAATAGCGAGAGGAATCCGGATGAGACACGTTACCTTGGGCTTTCTCGAGGTTGGGAGCTTCTTGATTGGACGCATAGGCCGCTGGAGAGACGGTGCAGGTACTTCAATACTCTCTAGCTTGGCAAGAATGGTGATGCAGGCGTCACTGGGAAGGGGAGGCAGAGGAGAGCTAGGGCTCTGAGCGCGAGAATCCGGAATCGCGAAATCCGTGCTAGAGTCGGAGGAGTTGAAACGCAAGACCGAGGGGGACTTGTGTTGTCTCTCATTGTCGCTCTGGCAGCCATCTTCACACTTGGCCGGGGCAGCTGAAGCCGGCTTCCCTTGCTGAGAAGAGGTTGGAGGAGTCGGCGCATCTCCGCTGGTACCCGTGCTTTCCGTTTTCCTTCGCCTTTCAGATCTCTTCCCTTTACAAAGCCAGACCAAGGGCGGGTCAAGCACCGTAGCAGCACGAGCCTTGGACTTGGCGGGGGAAGCAGGGGCCCCGAAATTCATGGCCCCCATCCCCATGAGCGCTCTGACGGCATCCATCTCCGACGCATCATCCTCATCATCCGCCGCTCTCTTCCTCTTTGCTGCCCTCTTCCTCCCTGCAGCTGGCACCCTGGCCGCGGGGACAGCACTCTCAGCTGCACGCCGCGGCTTCTTGGCTTCCTTCTTCGCGGGAGCAAGTTGTTTCAACCTCTTGGAAACACGCACAGCCTGCTGTACGCCCCCATTGCTACTAGTCGAAACCTGGCCATCTTCAGGCGCTGCTGTGACCGGGGCCTTCTCATTCTCCTCCATCTTAGACTGCACAACAAGGCGGCGGCCATGGTCAAGCCACGCGGGATACTAATCCTAGGTCACTCCATCACACCACCACACGACAAAAGCAGCAGCAGCCTGTGCATTACCGAAAGCTCCCTACTCCACCAAAGAAGCACACATACGTACTTACCTTATCCAACAACCCCCGCCGCCGACACTAGACAACAAGACTCCCATCCCATCCCATCCCCGGCCCTATCAGGCCATCCAGAAGCCACGAAGCAGACAAGCATCCAACACCCCTGCCTAGCTCACAGCACCGCATTCAACACCAAAGCACCTCTTCTTGCGTCCAAAACCACGACGTACTAACCCCGAGCTACGCCAGCACGCAATGCTGGCACACAGGCCGGCCAAGCTGACACGAGTCTGTGCCAAGCGCAGGGGGACACAAACCTCATCCAGGTCACGCTCCACGTACCAGAGGTTTTCCTTCGCCGAGCACCGGACGTCCTTGCCACCAAATTCCGACTCACACCATCCGCCTCATGCAAGAGCGCATTCCAGTCCTGCGCCAGACTCGAATCCGCGCCACCTGCCTCCCCGATCTGCAGCCACTGCGCTGCTCGCAATCCAGCAATCCACGTGGCGGAAATCCACGGAGGATTCCCCGCGGCAGGGCCGGGGTCAGCCGCCGCCGCTCTCAGCGTGCGCGGGCGGGCTCCGCACCTCCATCTCCATCTCAGGAATTGAGAAGCGGCAGCGGGCTCTCCCGCGGGCTCCTGCGCGCGACTCCGGCTCCCGGGCGCTGCAGATCTCGCTCTCGGCGGGGCTCGGCATCCGAGCTCGCGCAGCAGCGAGCGATGGCGGACAGACAGCCACCCGCAGGCGCGGCGGCAGCAGCAGCAGCAGCAGGGTCAGGAGCAGCAGCGAGGGCAGGTCGCAGGAGAGCAGGAAAGCAAAGCCAAGCCAGGAGGCGAGCCAGGCTGCCTGCCTCGCAAGTGGAGCAGCAACGGAGACCGGGGCGGCAAGCCGATGCGATTGCGCCCTGCTCTGCCCCTCTGCCCCTCTGCCCCTCGCCCCGCGGGCAGCCCGCACGGGAAAAGAAGGTATTCGCCCTCGCTGCCCGGCTGCCCGCCGGGCCGCCCGGCCCGCCCCAATCCTCAATGGAACCCCACCAAACCCCTGGCAGCTTGATGGGAAAGTAAATATCTCCCGGGCGAGCGGCTGCCCGCTGCGCGGCTGCCCGCGGCGGGTAGCCCCGGAATTCCCTGCCCGGTAATTACCGCGGTAGATTCTTGTCCACGTGTCGCCCGCACGCTCGAGCCCGTCTGAGGACCGGTCCCCGGGCGCGACCAAGACGGGAAGGCGCAGGAAGAGCAGATTCCTGACGTGGCCGCCACGCGGCGGGCGCTGGACGGCCAGCCCCGAAGCAGCCCTGTGCCAAGTGGAGGGATGCGCCGGGCCGCGCCTGTTCCCATTGGCCGCCCCAATCCGCCCGGCCGGGTTAGGGTTATCCGCTGCGCTGCGAGTGGAGTAGCGGCGGCGCGATGAGCGGCGTGGCACTTTCCGACGTGGCGTTCGCTGGGGCACGATCCGGCGATGCCAATTGGCGAACCCGTCCCCCCCACGCCGACTGGGACGCCACCCTGGAAAATACTCGCCTTCGTCACCGTCTCTCCTCCGCCGGCCCCGGTCTCCCTCCACGTGGACCCCCATATCTCGCATTATCATTACGCGCACGCAAAATCCTCTACATATGTCCCAATTCCGCAAGCTTATACTCTACTTCCCTTCCCTTCGAAGACATAACAACACACAAGCCCCAGGATTTCTCCGCCCGGCATCGAATTTAACATGAATATAAATATATATACATATAATTGAGAATTATATTTTATTAATTTCCTATTGACTTATATGATATTATATAGGAAATAATACATCTCCTGTCACGAAGGTGGGGCCTATCACGAAGACGCGGCCACAGCCCGCCCTGCCCTAGAGAGGATGCCCGTCATCGCCATGGGAGTCCAGCGTGTTGAAGTTCCAGCTCGCGTGCCCTTCTGTCTCGAAGTGCACCCCCCCCGGGGAAGCCCATGCTGATCTGAAATCCCCCTGCCCGGCCCGGCCCGGCCCGCCGGTCGTTGGCATTCATCCGATCACACATGATGTTCCTGGTGATGGGATCATGGCACCACATCAGGGCTCGGAGGTTGGATGGCGATGGTGAAGGTGAAGCACTGTCGGCCGGTGAGGCAGCGCCCTGGGAGGCAGCCTCTCCGTCAGCCTTTCCAGCTGATTCCAGGCCTGCCATCGTTGTCAAGACTGCTGCGAACATGTACCGCTTACGGCAGTGAGGAGCTTCTGCTTCTCATCCGTCTGAGCCTCTGCGGCCGAGAAAAGGGAGATAGCCTCCTCGAAGATGATCTGGCCCGGTTGTGACTGAAATTGAAGGAAAACTGGCAGCCACAGCGCTTGCAACCATCTCTTTCAGCAAAGCATCCTGGAGAGTGAAGACTCGCAGCAGGTTGTGCACTCGCGGCAAAGCCGCTTGACACTCGCATTGCCCCTCCTTGCTGTCAATTGCCACTCGCCTGCATTTGCCTTTATGTCAGACGCCGAGACGCAGATGCGGGATGTCAGGAAAACCTTCAGCAAAGTTTCAGCGGTCAGAGCTGGGAATTACCAGATGACAGAGGAAGCAACAGGCACTGCATGAGGAAGAGGCGATTGAGAAAGCCGTGAGGGCAGACTCTGAGCGGACAGTGCTCTTTCAGCACAGGCATCCTCGCATCCAGAGTAAAGTAAAGGGGACTAGTCACCTTGGAAGATACACGTCCCGTTGAACCGAGGAGTCTCTTCAGGAATCGGTGGGGCTTTGGGAGGCACCTGGCCTTGAAGGAGTAGCCTGCGCTGAAGAGAAATTCTCTCCGGACAAAATGAAGAGACAATCAAAAAGCTTTGCTCGTTTTTCTAGAAGCATATTTATGTGTTACATGGGCTGCCTATGCAAATTGTGAGCGACTTGGACATCCCAGATTTATTGCACAATTTACAATTTTGACAACACTTTATAAAGAGTTTAAGAATGCACTTGAGCACAGTGAACAGAATCCGAGGAGAATACTTGTCACCAGAATCCAAGAAACGTGCAGATCGATGGACCAACTAGACTGGAAGTCTCCATTTACTAGACTGGAATAATCAACAGAGCGGATGGATCTTGTTGCACATATGCAGCCAGCGAAGCGGATGGATCTTGTTGCACATCTGCAGCCAGCGAGCGGATGGATCAAGTCAAGCTAATCTTGACCTTGAAAATGTCCAAGTATCAAATACCTTGATCACTGCGCATTGATATGTCAGCAGAAGGATCCGCATCCTCTGAGGTTTTTGAACTTTACTTCGTCTCCACCGGAGTGGCTCTAGCTAGATCATGATGCTCCTGTCGTGCCAGATGATCAGCACTCTCACGTTGAGTGCTCTTCCGACTACTGGGAGATGTGTGCCCTCTAGCAGCCAGGTCTTGGCACCAGGAAGTGGGCTGTTGACAACACTTGTAGCTACGGTGCTCACACGCAGACGTATAATCGCCCCTGCTCACATGAGAGCAAGGCCAGACTCACTGGGATGAATGGCGCCAGGTTTCCTCGTCTGGCTGACTGCCGTCTTCCTGCATCCCGACTCCCCGCATACTGTAAGAAGGAACCCTGCCTGAACCAAGATGTGGCACCACCTCCTCCTCATGCTCCTCTTGATCATGAGTACACCAAGCACCCCTGTTGCGGAGACCTAACGAGACCACCGTGACCAGTGGCAGTTGAACCGGCTGGAGCAAATCACTGGAAAAGGAGAGAAGGTCTGCGGCGATGCTGAGCAGAACAACATGTCCTCGTCAGCGACAGGCAGGGCAGACCAGCCTAGTGCAAAGCAGGCAGGGCACCGGCAGACCGGCGGGAAAAAGGCGCCATCGAAGGAGACGCGAACAAGGATTGGCATCCATTTCTAGAGGTTTTACAGGGATTTGCTGGCCTGAGCTTGGAGCAGCCTGGACTGGTTGTGCATTGAGATTGTGTGTGTGCTGAAATGAGCCCGAATCGGTTCTGCATTGCGATTGCGTGAGCCCGAATGCGGGAGGTGCAAGTGGCGTCGGCTGGACGTGCGCGCTCTGGGGCACTGGTACCCACGACGACTGTATGTCAGGCAAATGGGCACGGAAGGGAAAGGGATTTTGCCCCCCGACCGCATTGGTGCGACTTGGATCCGTCTGCTGTTTGGTGGGCCCACGAGACTTGGTCCTGATGCTCTGCTTCCTCCCAAACTTCCTTGCGTGTGAGCTTCATATCAGCTTTGCTTTTCCTACTTTGCCTGATGGAGCTCTCTCGGGGTGGTCGGCGCGGATCCTGCACCTACGACTGAGCGCCAGGCTGAAATCCCGGTCTGCGGCCGAGCTCGATCGGGCTCTGATCCGATTCCGGACTGGGCTACGGGACCATAAGACCCTCACGGCTGGTGGATGCGTTCGGTTAGCAAGGGGGTGCAGGAATGGGGCTTCCGGAGGGTCCGGTGAAGGCGGCCATCTCTGCTGCGGAGACGCTGCTGAGGATCCTGCTCTTGGGCAAGGGATTGTGGGATCAGCAGCATGATGGCGGCGGCGGTACGGATGATGTCGCGGTGGAGCTCAATGCGTTTATGCGGAATCTGGAGGACAACATCCAGGTGCTGAGTGGCAACACCTTGATGCACAAAAACGCCGCAACATGGGCCAATGGTACGCGCAGCGCCGTGGGGTTTCACCAATTTTCACCGACCTCGGGCCTGGACGGAAGAGGGCACTTGAGCTGAGGTGTGGTGTGGTTTTGTCGTGCGTGCTTGTTTGCAGAGGCGTTGCTGGTGGATCTGCGGGACGGAGCCAAGGAGGCGCATAAGATCCTGGGCAAGGGCTTCTTTGAGTCGGTCTGGGATGCCAAGAAGGTGTACTCGGAGCTGCGGCTGCTGCGTGAGCGCGTCGTCACCCCTTTCCAGATTGCCATCTTGTTCACTGCCTTGGATGTGGGTGGCTTTCACAACTCTTCTAAGCTTGTTGTTTGGTTGCAAGCTCGGAGGAGGTTTGCGATTCCTGTGCTTGGGTGCACTGCGAGGTGGAGTGACAATATGCTTCTTCGCTTGGTTGGGGCTTGGGTGCAGGTGGAAATCGAGAACCCTGACAACAAGGAGGAGTTCGAATCCGCCTTGTCTAGGGTTCAAAGCCTTCTCAAGGCCCTGACAAGCAGCAGCGCTGCATCCCTCAAGGATGTCCTGCAACAAGAGCTGCAAGGGCTGTGGCAACCTGTGCGGGCTGAGATGCAGGCGCGTCCCAACCAAATCGACGAGGCCCTCTTCTTCCTCAAGGCATCAGACCCTCAGATTGATGCTGTGCGGCAGTTCTTCTCTGGAGTAAGCCGGATAAAGCTTTATCTCTTGCTGCAGCTGGTGGGTTATGGCCACATTGCAACACCGTATCCCGTGTGATTGGTACTAATGGGGCTCGTGTGCTGCTGTATATGTTGGAGTGAAGATTGTGGCGGAACTGGAGGCGGAGAAGAGCAAGAGGGAAGCCACTGCCAGGGCAGCAGCAGCAGCAGCAGCAGCAGCAGCACCTGCGCCCCACAGCAGCAACTCCTCTAAGAAGATTCCGGCAACAGACACCCTGAAGTGGTACCACGACCCCGTCACCTGGGAGGTGATGTGCGATCCCGTAAAGGGCAGCGACGGCCGGACATACGACAGATGGACCTTCATCGACCACGCCAGCAGCATGAAGCGCAGCCCCTTCGACCGCAGGGAGGATCGACCCCTCAAGGTCGAGTTCGACGACATCGACGCCCGCAGCAGGCTCTTTTCCAAATTCCCGGAGCAGGAAGAGAAGTACCGGCAACGGCGGAAGGAGTACCGGGCGGAGGCGCTGCGGCTGGCCGGGCAGCGGCTGTGCGGAGACGCGCTGCTGATGCTCCACAACGTGCTCTCCTGGGCGGAGGACGACCAGGAATGCAAGGCCAAGAAGCAGGAGCTGCAGGCCCGGTTCCCGAACCTCACGCCCGAGAAGGTGGGCGAGTTCAAGGAAGCCTTCGTCCTGTTCGACCGCGACGGGGACGGGGGCATCTCCATCGACGAGCTGGGCGTAGCGATGCGGCTGGTGGGCACCAGCCCCACCGAAGCGGAGCTGCAGGCCGCGATGCGCGAGGCGGATGTGGACGGGGACGGGAAGATCGACAGCCTGGAATTCCTCAACCTCATGTTCCAGGAGAACGAGGGGAGGTCGGGATCGCCGCCGCCGCCGGAGCAGCAGCAGCAGCAGCAGCAGCAGCAGCAGCAGCAGCAGCAGCAGCAGGTGACCGTAGAGCAGATGGCTCGGCTGAAGGAGGCCTTCGACGTGTTCGACAGGGACGGGGACGGGCAGATCTCGGCGCAGGAGCTGGGCACGGCGATGCGGCTGCTGGGCCACAACCTGACCCCGGCGGCGCTGCAAGAGCTCATGGACGAGGCGGACCGGGACGGGAGCGGGACGGTGGACTTCCCGGAGTTCCTGGCCATGACGCTGCGCGACGACGGCGCCGTCACCGACTCGCAGCAGCAGCAGCGGCAGCAGCAGCAGCAGCGGCTGGTGATGACGCCGGACCAGGTGGTGCGCTACACGGAGCTCTTCGCCATGGTGGACGGGAACGGCGACGGGAGCATCAGCGCGCGCGAGCTCAGCTCCGCGCTGCGGCTGCTGGGGCACGACGCGAGCGAGGCCGCGGCCGCGGCCTTGATCCAGGAGGTCGACATGGACGGGAACGGGAGCCTGAATCTGGCGGAGTTCCTCATCTTCATCGCCAAGTACAGCGGCGACGAGGGAGGCGAGACGCCCACGCCCACGCCCACGCCCACGCCGCCGCAGCAGGAGGCGGATCCGGCGCTGACGGCGGCGCAGATCGCGCGGTACCGGGAGCTGTTTGGCGTGATCGATCGGAACGGCGACGGGCTCATCACGGCGCAGGAGCTGGGGGTTGCGCTGCGCCTCGCGGGCGAAAGCGCGGACGACGCCCAGCTGCAGGCTGCCATGGACGCTTACGACCGGAACGGGAACGGGACGCTGGAGTTGTCGGAGTTCCTGCACTTCATGGCGGCGCAGGAGCGGCCCTAGCAGGAGTAGCCTCGCCTGAGGCCTGAGGCCTGAGGTGAGGAGCTCGGCTCACGCCGCCGCAGCTCCGCGACTTTCTCTTTTGAATCAATTTTCACTACTTAGTACATAATAAAAATGAATAATCATCTTTCTCTAATTTTGTTTATCATCATCATTTGGAGTATTTTGCATCATATTCTAAATTTTTAATTCATTTTAATTTATTTAGATATAACATAAATATTCATATATATTATATCTAAATAAATATTTAGATATATCCGTGACTTTCTTCATGTGGTCTATCGGGATGATTTGTGACCACCTCGGGAACTACTTTACTCCCGAAGATCCTTCAAGTGTTTTTTAGAACGTTTTACTCAGGCAGCGACTGTGGCGAGGGTTGAGACTCCCCATCGAATTTCCCAGCTATTGCATGCTACAGCTAGCATGTTATTGGCTATAGAAAAGCCCATACTAGGGGTGCCCCCTATCGCCATGGGGTAGGCATTCTTACAATCGACTCATTAGCTGCGGCATTGCCCTCCAACTCCGGGAGCAGTTCCACGCTCATCTTAGCCCCCATCAATTTGGGATTGCCACTCCAAGGGGTTGTGAGTCGGTGGCCTTCGGTGTTGAGGCCGTTCTTAAGTCACATCCGGATTGGGTTACTCTGGAGGTCGATGTTGAAGACGCTCTCAAAACTATCTCTAGGGCGGCCATTTTCACCGAGCTCAAGGACGCAGGCGAGCAGCCGGCAAGTCTTGTCCCATTTGTTCGTTTCTTCTGTTGTTCCCCGTCTAACCTTTATTATCACCATGGTCCCTCAACGGAACGAATCTCCGTGTTGGACTTGGCGACGGAAACTAGGGTCCCTCATAGGTGCCCTCTTCGCCATGGCACACTTCAGGGTACTACCTCCTCAGTTTGGGAGTGTGTATATCCGGATGATACTCATCTCCTGTGGCCGGGGGATAAGATGAAGGAACAGTGTCTGGATAGAAAGGGTTTCTCCAATAACCCTTTTTTGCAAACAGACTTCCACAAACCCCAAACGTATTTGATTTTAAACTTTATCAAGTTCTAAGGTTTCCTAAAAAAAGGTCATTCTCACGACCAGCACATGTACAAACATTTTAGGGCCCGTGCTATGAATTTGGTACACAAACTTGTTTGTGCACCAATCTTTCACTCGTAATAGTCAATCCTAAGACTATACTCTAGGAATTTGACAGGACTTTGTTTCTTAGATATTGGGACGATAATATCTTCGCTGACCTAATGCTCTTGATTCGCGTGTAGTGCGAGAATGAGATTGGTATGATCTGCACTTGGAGCTGGGCTTAGGCCAAACATCTCTTGATTCAAAAGATGCAAAAGGTTCTCACTACTAGTTCAAAGTTTTCATCACTAAGAAAAAAGATGAGGGCTAAGTCAAGATGAGCACATATTCGGAATAGGAGGGTGCACAAAAAGGGTTGAAAACGCCAAAAGGAACGCTTTAAAACAAAAAACAAACATAAAATAGAATATGAAAAAATGCAAAATCTGCCAAAATTTTAGGGCAAGTGCATGCACTTGCCTCTGAAAATTGAATTTTTTGGATATTTTTTGAAGTTTTTGGATTTTTTGCCCCTTTTTTCTAGGAATGAACCATCTGGGAATGTACTAAGGTTTATATAGTTCATGCCCCTATGGCCTTCTTGACCCACGAAGGGGGCCACGGGAGTCCACATCTCGCTCCGTCCGTTTTCTAAGAGAAATGCCTCTATTGGATGAACGACAGAACTTCAGAACTAGCGTGTGACTAACGGTTTTAATTCTCTTCACCCCTTCAAAATCGCGATGCCCACCCGTGGATGTGGCACATAGTGACTAAATGAACATATAGAGTGCGGCGCCACGGGTTTGAATATCGTATTTAAATTAACAAACACCCTTACAAACACCCTAAAAAAAAGCGAATGCGCGTTTTTGCCCAAAATAAGATGAGATTTTAGCCATAACCTGTTTTTGCCAGAGAAACCTCTTTCCACCTAGATGTTGTTAAGGAAGCTTTCGAACTCTTCTCCGTTGAACTCTCCCGCCCAGGTTTGAAGGTGAAGATCTAGAAGTGCAAGGTCCAGTCCTTGTCGGGTGTTACGCCCTCTCTTCTATATTCCGAGGGAAATATTGCTTCTCTGCAGGGATTTCGCATTTTAAGGGTTCCAGTGAGGTCCCATGACTTCATAGAGGAGTAGGTGGACACTACTTTCATGGAGGACTTAGCGCACACTGGCGACCTTTTTCCATTATGGGTCCCACAAGTGGCGTTTGATATCCTCTCTTCTTGCTTCACGCGTCGCCTAGGATACCTTATTCGAACCGTGCCTCCCTCTCTGACTTTTCTATCTAGCCTAAGGGACTCCAATAGGAGGCCATCGCATTGCTACACATGACGCAGTCCAAGACGTCATGTTCTCCATTACAAGGGAGAACTAATGGAATATAGCTTATTTTGGAATAGATATGTGTTAAAACATAATGGTGATTTCAGATACAATTAAATTAGGTTTAGTTTTATTATTTGTTAATTAATAACCATCAATAACCGTTTTTGTATAAGACCCTTTCTTTGTATGTAATTTGTATGATCTTGCGATTCGAACTTGCTCTCGTCCCTCTTGGTTACCACTTGCATGATCTTCACACATGCGATCCTAGGCTACCAACTTCTTTATGGTATCAGAGCCTTGATTCTGCTCATCCCCCAAGTAGCTAATCCTCATGGAGTAGTTATGCTTCTCTCCAAAAAAAAAAAAAAAGGAAGAGGAGAGTACATTCCACTTGCCTCCAATCAAGCAAAGTAGCAAACATTGAAGCATATAGAGCAACGCAGAAAACAGATGATGAGGGTTGCAACACGACGGGGAGACACATAGGTCGATGAAAGTGCGGACCAACTCCACTTCCTGGAAAAATGCAGCAGGCGTCCCGCGACATTCTTGCCCGGAAGGAGAACACAAACCGCATGGCAGTTCAGCGATTTCAAGACTTTCGCACGCAGAGGCCCAGTGATCCGCCCAATCAACCCGGGAATTCGCCACAATTCAAAGGTGATGCTGGCCGTTCTGATCGCGATGTGGGGGCGTATGGCGTCGGTATTGAGTGGCGGGCACATTTTGAAAATGAGGAATCCGTGTTCGGAAGCATCTCGAGACAATTTTTGCATGTTGGTGACTTGCCACCGTGTTCACGAAGCTAGCTACCCGGGATCAAATTCATAAACAAGTAGGTACATATTGCGGGCGCGTAGCGCCACGGAGATTGAGTCACGGGCGATCGCTGATGCCGCAAATTGAGGCGTCGTGCACCACGGCCCGCACAGGCGCGCGGCTTCATGGCAGCGCGGCCGACGCCCGATGGACTAAATAAATAATTAAAAAAAGGGGTATCAAACCTCAGGGCTCTGCATGTGACGGGAATCGAACTCGGGTGGCGCACGCGAAAGGCTGGGTTACTAAACCACTATACGTTTCTTGACATACATTTGCTTTTATTTAATTGATATACACTAGCTTAGTTCCTTTACATCATTGTAGTTGTAATATGCTTCGGTACTAATCATTCCTTTTTATGTATTTTGATCTCAATTATGATAGTGATGATAGTGAAGCATTCAGTACATTGTTTGGCAATTTATTTGAAACATTGTTTGGTAATTTATTTGAAACTTTAGAGATAGAAACTCGTGTAGAGTATTCTATATGGGATTTTTCTCCACAAGCTGTACAATCTAGATTAAGCATGTCGGGACCTTCTCCTTTGCCTCCCGCTTTTCTTACTCCTCTTAGGATAGAGTTCAAGAATAGAGATAGATTTAATGGAACAGATTACACTATATGGGCAATGCGGGTGTCCCAAATTCTAGAAAAAAATGAATTGATGGGGGTTTGGTCCGAACATGCTCCGCTGTGAGCCGCCGATCTCATTTTGGAATGGCAACTAAGGATCGGCAAGAACTATTATTATTTCGCCTAGATTGGAATATGATGACACATACCTTGTGCCCACTTCAAGTGATGTGTGGAATAACTTTAAGATGATTTATAAGGATAGGAGCTCACCTTAGTACAAGCCTTGAATTTTCAGCCTCCGCATGAAAGATAATGAGGTGGAGTCTTACATTAACGTTTCGCACTTGTTGTGCTAACCTTGCATGTTGTGGAACAGATTTGAGTGAAGTCAGCCGTCACTTTGCAACCTTCTAAGCATATCAATCTTTTGTTTAGCGCACGATAAGAACAAAAGAAGTCAATCAGCCAGGTGCAACTCTTGCTATTACACTTCAGGAGGTGTTTGGAGCTCTTCTAGCAGAGGAGAGGACTCGTGGACTTAATAAAATGAAGGCCAGCTCAAGTGGTCAATCAAACTCAAGAATTTTGTTCACTGAGGCGTAGGGGCTTTCGAGGACGCAGGGACGTGGCTTCCCCAACCAAAATTTTCAGCGTTCCACATATAATCCATAGCAAAGACTAAAGGTAAATATGACCTACTATTGGTGCAAGATACCCGGCCATATTGAGAAGGATTGCCGAAGAAAAAGGCCGGTGAGCCTCGACGAGATATAAGTCTCCCTGAATCAAATGTCACAACAACAAAAGCTAAGTCACCCACAATCTTAGCTGTTTGTCTTTTATTTGTCCATTCTCAAGTAGAAACTTGGTATTTAGATTCTGGAGCCACTAGTCATATTTGTTTTGACAGACACTCATTTAAAACTTTCTCACCCACATATGATGCCAATCAGTTTGTGCTTTTGGGTGATGACAGTGGGCTTTCCATCAAAGGCTTAGGCTCAGTGGTCATACAGCTCCCAGACGAGTCTTCACTTATACTTTATGGTGTTTTATTTGTCCCATCTATGATCAAAAATTTGATGTCAGTGATTAAGTTTTCACATAACTCTTGCCGAGTCTCGCTTTGATCAACTGCTTGCACCGTAACGCATGTTCCATCAAGTCGGACCTTTTCATAGGCCCCTTTTCATGATTTGTATTTATTAGATGTCAAATCGATAGTGCAACCTCAACCCACTCGATTATCAATGCCATTCAAAGACAAGCTTCAATGCAACTTTGGCATTGTCGTCTTGCCACAATTTTCAACGCCTAGCATCTCTAACAAAGGGTGATAGTTTTGAGATCCACTTACCTATCTCCTTCTAGTCACCCCTTCTGACGCCGACCTTAGTAAAGCCTTTTCTAAGCCATATACGGATCTCTACTCAACAAGGGCCTCTGCCCTTTTGGATACTATTCATAGTGACATTTGTGGCCCTATGTCCACGAGCTCATTTGGAGGAGCTGTTTATTTTATTATATTCATAGATGAATGGAGCCGCTATTGTATTGTTTATGTGTTAAGACATAAAAGCGAGGCTCTTATGTGTTTTCAAACCTATGTGCGTTTTGCAACCCGGCAGATAGGTCACAAGGTTAAAATTTTACGTAGTAACAATGGTGGCTAGTACATCAGCCATGCTTTCAGAACTTTTGCTCTTCGGAAGGGATCCATCACTACCACTCAGGTCGTATACTCCCGCCGTAACTCTTGCCGAGAGGAAAAACAGGACACTCCAGGAGGCTACTTTGACATCTGTCACTTTTGCTAGTGTCTCTCGTGGATATTGGGCTGAAGCGTTGATGGCTGCTAACTGTGTTCTCAACCGACTACCTTCTAAGGAGCTTGGTTTGACTACTCCTTATGAGAGGTGGACAAGACACAAGCCCGCATTGGGCACTTGATATTCGGATCACCAAAATTTTATGCTTATGTGCCTAGAGAGGGGCCGACAACGATAACCCTTCGCCCAATCACCCCTGTAGCTCAACTCCCATTGTTGCGGTGTGACGATGATCACCGGTCTTCCGTGAGGTGATGACACTATTGTACTTGAACTGCGGATGAAGTTATCAAGCCAATGAAGAGCCTCCTCAAGTCCTCATTCTACTGACACCATCCTCCAAGGTCGAGTGGAAAGAGCCGTATGTTGCGGTGTATTGTCAGAGGAACCACTTTTTCCACCTGCTCACGTTTTTAGTGCTGTAGACTCATTAGGTGAACCCGCCACCTATAGAGAAGCTATTGAAGGGCAAGCTTCCTTTGCGTAAGGCTATTGAGTCCGAATATCAATCTCTCATTTCTAATAAAACTTGAGTTCTTGTAGATCTCCTCACGGTCGTAAACCAGGTTGCTTGTAAGTGGGTCTTCAAAAAACTCAATACGGATGGTAGTGTTGGTAGGTATATAAGGCTCGCCTCGGCAAAGGGATATAGTCAAGAAGGGGTTAGACTACAATGAAACATTTTCCCATTGTTAAGTCTACTTCCATAAGAATACTCCTTGCCCTTTGCTCACTACAATCTCCTCATACATCGTTAGACGTAAAACGCTTTAATGGCACTTAGATGAGGTCATCTACATGGCAAAATATTATACTTATTTTAGTATATCCAGTGAGCGATCCTATAAGCAAGATAAAGTTTGAAATTGGCTCCAAACATGGTGTGATGTATGAAATTTGTTTATTAACCATATCAACATGGACAACATGTACAAATCCAACAACATGATTGGTGAGAGCTTGATTAATTTCTTTAGTTGAGGATATAGCTATAATTGAATGTAGAAGATCGTTTAATGATAACACGTTGAACTTGAGCCCGATTAATAAGGGACTTTTGACCTAATGGAAGAAGACCTCGAGATTTGCATAGTCTTTTGACCCTATAGATTTGAATTTTCAAAATGCAGTTGATACTTGAGGAGTCAATCCATTCCTACTAACATCGTAGAAATAATTTTTGCTCTTCATAAAACGGCTAGTCAATCAAATTGCGGTGCAACTCGCTATTACACTTGAGAGGTGTTTGGAGCTCTTCTAGCGAGAGGAGGACTCGTGGACTTAATAAAATGAAGCTCAAGTGGTCAATCAAACTCAAGAATTTTGTTCACTTCTCGAGGCAGAGGGGGCTTTCGAGGACGTGGCAGGGGACGTGGCTTCCCCAACCAAAATTTTCAGCGTTCCACATATAATCCATAGCAGCACTAAAGCAGAAATATGACCTACTATTGGTGCAAGATACCCGGCCATATTGAGAAGGATTGCCGGAAGAAAAAGGCCGGTGAGCCTCGACGAGATATAAGTCTCCCTGAATCAAATGTCACAACAACAAAAGCTAAGTCACCCACAATCTTAGCTGTTTGTCTTTCATCCATTCTCAAGTAGAAACTTGGTATTTAGATTAAGCCACTAGTCATATTTGTTTTGAGACACTCATTTAAAACTTTCTCACCCACATATGATGCCAATCGGTTTGTGCTTTTGGTGATGGGCTTTCCATCAAAGGCTTGGCTCGGTGGTCATCTGACTCCCAGGGAGTCTTCACTTATACTTTATGGTGTTTTATTTGTCCCATCTATGATCAAAAATTTGATGTCAGTGATTAAGTTTTCACATAACTCTTGCCGAGTCTGCTTTAATCAATCTGGTTGCACTGTAACGCATGTTCCATCAAGTCAGGACCTTTTCATAGGCCCCCCTTTTCATGATTTGTATTTATTAGATGTCAAATCGATAGTGCAACCTCAACCCACTCAGTCTATCAATGCCATTCAAAGACAAGCTTCAATGCAACTTTGGCATTGTCGTCTTGCCGTCAATTTTCAACTAGCATCTCTAACAAAGGGTGATAGTTTTGAGATCCACTTACCTATCTCCTTCTAGTCACCCCACCTGGCCTCGACAGTAAAGCCTTTTCTAAGCCATATGGATCTCCACTCAACAAGGGCCTCGCCCTTTTGGATACTATTCATAGTGACATTTGTGGCCCTATGTCCACGAGCTCATTTGGAGGAGCTGATTTATTATATTCATAGATGAATGGAGCCTATTATTGTTTATGTGTTAAGACATAGCGAGGCTCTTATGTGTTTTCAAACCTATGTGCGTTTTGCAACCCGGCAGATAGGTCACAAGGTTAAAATTTTACGTAGTAACAATGGTGGCTAGTACATCAGCCATGCTTTCAGAACTTTTGCTCTTCGGAAGGGATCCATCACCAGCTCACCGTGTCGTATACTCCTGCTCAGAACTCTTTTGCTGAGAGGAAAAACAGGACACTCCAGGAGGCTACTTTGACATCTGTCACTTTTGCTAGTGTCTCTCGTGGATATTGGGCTGAAGCGTTGATGGCTGCTAACTGTGTTCTCAACCGACTACCTTCTAAGGAGCTTGGTTTGACTACTCCTTATGAGAGGTGGACAAGACACAAGCCCCGCATTGGGCACTTGCGTATATTCGGATCACCAGCTTATGCTTATGTGCCTAGAGAGGGGGCTGATAACGATAACCCTTCAGCTCCAATCACCCTGTAGCTCCAACTCCCATTGTTGCAGGTGACGATGATCACCCTGGTCTTCCAGAGGTGACTGATGACACTATTGTACTTGAACCTGCACAGGATGAAGTTACTGAAGCCAATGAAGAGCCTCCTGAAGTCCTACGTCATTCTACCAGACACCATCCTCCAAGGTCAGAGTGGAAAGAGCCTCCGTATGTTGCAGGTATTGCTGTAGAGGAACCACTTTTTCCACCTGCTCACGTTTTTAGTGCTGTAGACTCATTAGGTGAACCCGCCACCTATAGAGAAGCTATTGAAGGGCCTGAAGCTTCCTTTTGGCAGAAGGCTATTGAGTCTGAATATCAATCTCTCATTTCTAATAAAACTTGAGTTCTTGTAGATCTCCCTCCTGGTCGTAAACCAGTTGCTTGTAAGTGGGTCTTCAAAAAAAACTCAATCGGATGGTAGTGTTGGTAGGTATATAAGGCTCGCCTCGTGGCAAAGGGATATAGTCAAGTAGCGGGTTAGACTACAATGAAACATTTTCCCAGTTGTTAAGTCTACTTCCATAAGAATACTCCTTGCCCTTGCTGCTCACTACAATCTCCTCATACATCAGTTAGACGTAAAAACTGCTTTTCTTAATGGCACTTAGATGAGGTCATCTACATGGCAAAATATTATACTTATTTTAGTATATCCAGGTGAGCGATCCTATAAGCAAGATAAAGTTTGAAATTGGCTCCAAACATGGTGTGATGTATGAAATTTGTTTATTAACCATATCAACATGGACAACATGTACAAATCCAACAACATGATTGGTGAGAGCTTGATTAATTTCTTTAGTTGAGGATATAGCTATAATTGAATGTAGAAGATCAGGTTTAATGATAACACGTTGAACTTGAGCCTGATTAATAAGGGACTTTTGACCTAATGGAAGAAGACCTCGAGAGATTTGCATAGTCTTTTTGACCCTATAGATTTGAACAGCTTCAAAATGCACAGTTGATACTTGAGGAGTCAATCCATTCCTACTAACATCGTAGAAATAATTTTTGCTCTTCATAATGCAATTGAGCCGTAGCTCATCACTTTTGGGTTCCACACCACCTGATATACTCAACTTCACAATATCCACCTTTTATTTTTCATACGTGATTTTTTACTTTCATTTAGCATGTAGTGTAATTTATCTTTCTCAATCACAAAAATCACATCAACTTTGAATACTTCAATTACTTCTAAGAGAACATCATAACCTTCATAGTCTGAATCATTCCATGCTACAGAGTTGATGACCATCCCTGATTTATTATAATTATTTTGTAGTTCGACCAACTCTAAATTTTGAGCTAGCTCCTTCATCAATTTTTTGTATACAACAAGATTTGCATTCTGAGTCAAATGACCATAATAGTATACAAGAGATGATATCGGATCTATAGGTAGCCCTTTTTCAGGATTGATAGGTTGCTCGATACGAGTGGCTGTTAGAGTTCCTGGCATCGTTATATCACCTCGCCCAACATCAAGATCAACATAAATTGGTTTCCGTCCTTCCTCTATAGCCCAATTTAATAACATATGCGAAAATTTAGTCTTTCCAGAGTTAGATGGACCAACTACTAGTACTCTTGGACCAGGTAAAGAATTTTGTTCAGCATGTTGTCTTGTTCTCTCTAGAACTTCATGACACTTATATATGAACATTGGTGTTGGCTCATTTGAATCTGCACCTGCAATATAGATGAATTGCCATTCCCCATCCACTTCTATTATTGCCTTATGCCATGTAAGAACAGCGAACTCATGACCAGATGAAAAGGTGAGCCACTTTTGAAGGCACATTTTAGCTCCAAATATTTCAGCTGTTCCCGCTAAGAGCTGAATTTTTAAAGATCCATGCACACCTACATCTATGCGGAGTTCTTGTTGCGCTCTAAGAAAGAACGTTCTAGACATGGATCTGGAACTCATTTTTGTTCAATAGTTAACTTAGTTGAATAAATTAACAGAACCTCTCGCGTCTCAAGGATTCGCACAAAGTAGACCAATGTGCCCTATCCCCCGTATACCAATCTAGCTTAGGCTAGAATAAGAGAGCTAGAAAAAAGCCAAGGAACACGCTATCGTAGTTTTATGATGATTAACTTGAGAAGTCTTACAATATTAAGAGACAAAACCTCAGGCTGTGGTGCTCACTCAAAGTAGAGTTGTCGTCTTGCAAACCTAGTCTATAAATATCATAGTGTCTTCACCTATTTTATTGAAATACTATAATAAGAACTTGTACATGACTCCACCTATTTTAGTAAATACCTGAAAAGAAACTAAATATTGTAAGATGAACTTGTATATGACCTCACATATTTAAGTAAATACCAGAAAAAAAGATAAATACTATAAGGAGAACTTGTATATGACTCCACCCATTTTAGTCAATACCTAAACAAAAGCTAAATACTATAAGAAGAACTTGTATATGACTTCACCTGATTTAGTAAGTATATATAAGAATTTGTATGTAATATCCTCGTTTCCAAAGAGCAAAAAAAATTTAACCTATTTTATGTATTACGATATTAAAAATACAGCCTGGAAAAACAACATGATGCTAAATGGCCCTACCAATATCTTCGTCTACCCTCATACACACTTACAAACCTGATCTATAGTGTCACATATATAGGCAGACGCTTGAGCACATATAATAAACTTGACTTATGGTCCAAGTACGCACGGTCACATTATAGGCAGACGCTTGATGCTCAAGGTAATTAATTACTTTCTGTCATAGTCACATACAGTATGTAGGCAGACGCACGCTAGGTAGCAGGCCCTTTCCCCAAGCCCAAGGACGATAAATAAGCGGATAAGGCGGGGATAAAGGTGGATAAGGCGACAAAGTTCTATGGCCTGTGTAGCTCGCTCGTTCTGATCATGGGCCCCCATCTGGGTTGGGCACCATGGTGAGCACATCCATCGCGTCTTGCAACCTGGGATGCGAAGCATACTTCCGCAGGATGGGCCATACTTTGTCAGCACAGTATAAATGAGGGACCGGGAAAGACGACAGTCTGTCTCCACCAGTACTCCCAGAGCCTGAACATCCTCATCAGTGAGTACCTCTGATCACAAAGTTTAGTGACAGTCTCATTAGGTGAACCCGCCACCTATAGAAGCTATTGAAGGGCCTGAAGCTTCCTTTTGGCGAGAAGGCTATTGAGTCCGAATATCAATCTCTCATTTCTAATAAAACTTGAGTTCTTGTAGATCTCCCTCACGGTCGTAAACCGGTTGCTTGTAAGTGGGTCTTCAAAAAACTGTCTGATGGTAGTGTTGGTAGGTATATAAGGCTCGCCTCGTGGCAAAGGGATATAGTCAAGTAGCGGGTTAGACTACAATGAAACATTTTCCAGTTGTTAAGTCTACTTCCATAAGAATACTCCTTGCCCTTTGCTCACTACAATCTCCTCATACATCGCTTAGGCGTAAAAGCGCTTTCTTAATGGCACTTAGATGAGGTCATCTACATGGCAAAATATTATACTTATTTTAGTATATCCGGTGAGCGATCCTATAAGCAAGATAAAGTTTGAAATTGGCTCCAAACATGGTGTGATGTATGAAATTTGTTTATTAACCATATCAACATGGACAACATGTACAAATCCAACAACATGATGCTAAATGGCCTACCAATATCTTCGTCTACCCTCATACACACTTACAAACCTGATCTATAGTGTCACATATATAGGCAGACGCTTGAGCACATATAATAAAACTTGACTTATGGTCCAAGTACGCACGGTCACATTATAGGCAGACGCTTGATGCTCAAGGTAATTAATTACTTTCTGTCATAGTCACATACAGTATGTAGGCAGACGCACGCTAGGTAGCAGGCCCTTTCCCCAAGCCCAAGGACGATAAATAAGCGGATAAGGCGGGGATAAAGGTGGATAAGGCGACAAAGTTCTATGGCCTGTGTAGCTCGCTCGTTCTGATCATGGGCCCCCATCTGGGTTGGGCACCATGGTGAGCACATCCATCGCGTCTTGCAACCTGGGATGCGAAGCATACTTCCGCAGGATGATCAAGCCAATGAAGAGCCTCCAAGTCCTCGTCATTCTACGGACACCATCCTCCAAGGTCGAGTGGAAAGAGCCTCAGTATGTTGCGGTATTGTCAGAACCACTTTTTCCACACTCACGTTCTTGTAGACTCATTAGGTGAACCCGCCACCTATAGAAGCTATTGAAGGGCCTGAAGCTTCCTTTTAAGGCTATTGAGTCGAATATCAATCTCTCATTTCTAATAAAACTTGAGTTCTTGTAGATCTCCCTCCTGGTCGTAAACCAGTTGCTTGTAAGTGGGTCTTCAAAAAAAACTCAATACAGATGGTAGTGTTGGTAGGTATATAAGGCTCGCCTCGTGGCAAAGGGATATAGTCAAGTAGCGGGGTTAGACTACAATGAAACATTTTCCCCAGTTGTTAAGTCTACTTCCATAAGAATACTCCTTGCCCTTGCTGCTCACTACAATCTCCTCATACATCAGTTAGACGTAAAAACTGCTTTTCTTAATGGCACTTAGATGAGGTCATCTACATGGCAAAATATTATACTTATTTTAGTATATCCAGGTGAGCGATCCTATAAGCAAGATAAAGTTTGAAATTGGCTCCAAACATGGTGTGATGTATGAAATTTGTTTATTAACCATATCAACATGGACAACATGTACAAATCCAACAACATGATTGGTGAGAGCTTGATTAATTTCTTTAGTTGAGGATATAGCTATAATTGAATGTAGAAGATCAGGTTTAATGATAACACGTTGAACTTGAGCCTGATTAATAAGGGACTTTTGACCTAATGGAAGAAGACCTCGAGATTTGCATAGTCTTTTTGACCCTATAGATTTGAACAGCTTCAAAATGCACAGTTGATACTTGAGGAGTCAATCCATTCCTACTAACATCGTAGAAATAATTTTTGCTCTTCATAATGCAATTCGCGAGCCGTAGCTCATCACTTTTGGGTTCCACACCACCTGATATACTCAACTTCACAATATCCACCCTTTTATTTTTCATACTGTGATTTTTTTTACTTTCATTTAGCATGTAGTGTAATTTATCTTTCTCAATCACAAAAATCACATCAACTTTGAATACTTCAATTACTTCTAAGAGAACATCATAACCTTCATAGTCTGAATCATTCCATGCTACAGAGTTGATGACCATCCCTGATTTATTATAATTATTTTGTAGTTCGACCAACTCTAAATTTTGAGCTAGCTCCTTCATCAATTTTTGTATACAACAAGATTTGCATTCGAGTCAAATGACCATAATAGTATACAAGAGATGATATCGGATCTATAGGTAGCCCTTTTTCGTGGATTGATAGGTTGCTCGACACGAGTGGTCATAGAGTTCCCGCATCGTTATATCACCTCGCCCAACATCAAGATCAACATAAATTGGTTTCGTCCTTCCTCTATAGCCCAATTTAATAACATATGTCGAAAATTTAGTCTTTCCAGTTAGATGGACCAACTACTAGTACTCTTGGACCGTAAAGAATTTTGTTCAAGATGTTGTCTTGTTCTCTCTAGAACTTCTTCAAGAGTTAAGCAGACTCGGAGGGATGAAGAGACCAGGAGGTTCAGTGACGCAGAGATGATGAAGGACATAAGAACATATACCATTGGCGGACGGAAAACAAAATTTTACCATGCAGGCGAACAAGCCATTTCCCAGTCAGTTTAACCTGCAGGAAATCTCTCCAGGGCCAAGGCGAAAAATCGGTCAAGGGCGACGGACTTGCCATTTCTCGATCTGCTCAACCTGCTGGGAATCTGTCGAGGGCCAAGGCGAAAAACCTGTCAAGGGCTAAGAAGCCATTTCTTAGTCAGTTCAATCTGCAGGAATCTGTCGAGAGCCAAGGCGAAAAACCTGTCAAGGGCGAAAAGCCATTTCTCAGCCAGTTCAACCTGCAGGAATTCTGTCGAGGGCAAGGCTAAAAATCTGTGAAGGGCGAAGAATCCATTTCTCATCCAGTTCAACCTGGTCACAGTGTCAGGCGAGACGCACTGTGATAGCGTGAACTTACGGTGAGAGCAGCATGTTTACTATGTCACCGACCAAACTGATGGCCACAAACACATGAGATTGGCGTCCTCTCTCCTGAATCCAGCAATGAAACATTTTCCCGATTGTTAAGTCTACTTCCATAAGAATACTCCTTGCCCTTCTTTGCTCACTACAATCTCCTCATACATCGCTTAGGCGTAAAAGCGCTTTCTTAATGGCACTTAGATGAGGTCATCTACATGGCAAAATATTATACTTATTTTAGTATATCCGGTGAGCGATCCTATAAGCAAGATAAAGTTTGAAATTGGCTCCAAACATGGTGTGATGTATGAAATTTGTTTATTAACCATATCAACATGGACAACATGTACAAATCCAACAACATGATTGGTGAGAGCTTGATTAATTTCTTTAGTTGAGGATATAGCTATAATTGAATGTAGAAGATCGGGTTTAATGATAACACGTTGAACTTGAGCCTGATTAATAAGGGACTTTTGACCTAATGGAAGAAGACCTCGAGATTTGCATAGTCTTTTGACCCTATAGATTTGAAACTTCAAAATGCAGTTGATACTTGAGGAGTCAATCCATTCCTACTAACATCGTAGAAATAATTTTTGCTCTTCATAATGCAAGCCGTAGCTCATCACTTTTGGGTTCCACACCACGATATACTACTCAACTTCACAATATCCACCTTTTATTTTTCATCTTGATTTTTTTACTTTCATTTAGCATGTAGTGTAATTTATCTTTCTCAATCACAAAATCACATCAACTTTGAATACTTCAATTACTTCTAAGAGAACATCATAACCTTCATAGTCAATCATTCCATGCTACTCGAGTTGATGACCATCCCCGATTTATTATAATTATTTTGTAGTTCGACCAACTCTAAATTTTGAGCTAGCTCCTTCATCAATTTTTGTATACAACAAGATTTGCATTCGAGTCAAATGACCATAATAGTATACAAGATGATATCGGATCTATAGGTAGCCCTTTTTCGTGGATTGATAGGTTGCTCGACACGAGTGGTCATAGAGTTCCCGCATCGTTATATCACCTCGCCCAACATCAAGATCAACATAAATTGGTTTCCGTCCTTCCTCTATAGCCCAATTTAATAACATATGCGAAAATTTAGTCTTTCCAGAGTTAGATGGACCAACTACTAGTACTCTTGGACCAGGTAAAGAATTTTGTTCAGCATGTTGTCTTGTTCTCTCTAGAACTTCATGACACTTGCGATATATGAACATTGGTGTTGGCTCATTTGAATCTGCACCTGCAATATAGATGAATTGCCATTCCCCATCCACTTCTATTATTGCCTTATGCCATGTAAGAACAGCGAACTCATGACCAGATGAAAAGGTGAGCCACTTTTGAAGGCACATTTTAGCTCCAAATATTTCAGCTGTTCCCGCTAAGAGCTGAATTTTAAAGATCCATGCACACCTACATCTATGGAGTTCTTGTTGCGCTCTAAGAAAGAACGTTCTAGACATGGATCTGGAACTCATTTTGTTCAATAGTTAACTTAGTTGAATAAATTAATGGAACTCTCTCGCCTCAAGGATTCGCACAAAGTAGACCAATGTGCCCTATCCCGTATACCAATCTAGCTTAGGCTAGAATAAGAGAGCTAGAAAAAGCCAAGGAACACGCTATCGTAGTTTTATGATGATTAACTTGAGAAGTCTTACAATATTAAGAGACAAAACCTCAGCTGTGGTGCTCACTCAAAGTAGAGTTGTCGCCTTGCAAACCTAGTCTATAAATATCATAGTGTCTTCACCTATTTTATTGAAATACTATAATAAGAACTTGTACATGACTCCACCTATTTTAGTAAATACCTGAAAAGAAACTAAATATTGTAAGATGAACTTGTATATGACCTCACATATTTAAGTAAATACCAGAAAAAAAGATAAATACTATAAGGAGAACTTGTATATGACTCCACCCATTTTAGTCAATACCTAAACAAAAGCTAAATACTATAAGAAGAACTTGTATATGACTTCACCTGATTTAGTAAGTATATATAAGAATTTGTATGTAATATCCTCGTTTCCAAAGAGCAAAAAAAATTTAACCTATTTTATGTATTACGATATTAAAAATACAGCCTGGAAAAACAACATGATGCTAAATGGCCCTACCAATATCTTCGTCTACCCTCATACACACTTACAAACCTGATCTATAGTGTCACATATATAGGCAGACGCTTGAGCACATATAATAAACTTGACTTATGGTCCAAGTACGCACGGTCACATTATAGGCAGACGCTTGATGCTCAAGGTAATTAATTACTTTCTGTCATAGTCACATACAGTATGTAGGCAGACGCACGCTAGGTAGCAGGCCCTTTTCCCCAAGCCCAAGGACGATAAATAAGCGGATAAGGCGGGGATAAAGGTGGATAAGGCGACAAAGTTCTATGGCCTGTGTAGCTCGCTCGTTCTGATCATGGGCCCCCATCTGGGTTGGGCACCATGGTGAGCACATCCATCGCGTCTTGCAACCTGGGATGCGAAGCATACTTCCGCAGGATGGGCCATACTTTGTCAGCACAGTATAAATGAGGGACCGGGAAAGACGACAGTCTGTCTCCACCAGTACTCCCAGAGCCTGAACATCCTCATCAGTGAGTACCTCTGATCACAAAGTTTAGTGACAGTCTCAGCCGTTATTGCCCCTGCAGGCCTGCGAAGGTCAGAGTCATCCACATTCCACAAGCTCCATTGAGATGTAGGGTCACGACCACGAGGACCCACCTCTCTTCCTGAAAAACCTAATGCATTGTGCTCGATTTGTGTCTGACGGGTCCACAAAAGCCGTTGCAGCAATAAGAGGCCATGCCGACCTCTGTGGCCAAGTGTCAGATTCGCACATTGTCAAGCATGCATATGGTGGAGGAGGAGGAGGGGACTTCATCGTCCGTACGTGTATCATCTCATCAATTTGAACATGGTCACAGTGTCAGGCGAGACGCACTGTGATAGCGTGAACTTACGGGTGAGAGCAGCATGTTTACTATGTCACCGACCAAACTGATGGCCACAAACACATGAGATTGGCGTCCTCTCTCCTGAATCCAGCAATGAAACTGCCAATTCCCATGGTTTGAAATGTTAATCACATGGCCTGGTGAGCTACTGCACTCTTTGAGATACGGCAGGCCGAAGGGACTGCAAGATTGAAGAATTGAGATGGTTTAGAAGAATGAGAGGAAGGAAGGATGGGATCTTGGAGGGGCAGAATTAAACTTGACTAGAACTTCTTCAAGAGTTAAGCAGACTCGGAGGGATGAAGAGACCAGGAGGTTCAGTGACGCAGAGATGATGAAGGACATAAGAACATATACCATTGGCGGACGGAAAACAAAATTTACCATGCAGGCGAACAAGCCATTTCCCAGTCAGTTTAACCTGCAGGAAATCTCTCCAGGGCCAAGGCGAAAAATCGGTCAAGGGCGACGGACTTGCCATTTCTCGATCTGCTCAACCTGCTGGGAATCTGTCGAGGGCCAAGGCGAAAAACCTGTCAAGGGCTAAGAAGCCATTTCTTAGTCAGTTCAATCTGCAGGGAATCTGTCGAGAGCCAAGGCGAAAAACCTGTCAAGGGCGAAAAAGCCATTTCTCAGCCAGTTCAACCTGCAGGAATTCTGTCGAGGGCAAGGCTAAAAATCTGTGAAGGGCGAAGAATCCATTTCTCATCCAGTTCAACCTGCAGAGAACCTGTCCGAGGGCCAAGGCGAAAAATCTGTGCAGGGACAGATTTTTAACTTGGCTCTCGGTTATATTTCGTCCAATGAGGGAATTTTCTTCGCCATTGAACCAAAACTGGGAAATATTGTTATCAAAACCCTAAATTCCATTCTAGGGTTCCGAGACGGCGGCTGCCTATATATGTGACCTTGCACACCTTATTCCACTATACTCCTCCCTATCCTTTGGCAGTAGAGCAACAGCTGCTGAGACTTCTTCGACGCGTGTGTTTGGAAGATGAGGGCTAAGGTTCGTCGCCTCTCTTGATCTGTGTGTGTATGAGTTGGCCTAGGTTTGCAGCCGGTCGTGTGCCGGCTCTTGGCTGCATTGTTTCGTCCCTGTGGAGTACGCGGGAGCGGCTTTTCTCTGTGTAGGCTTAGGTGCTCCTCTCGGTCTAGCTTGTGTTGTCTTGGAAAAACCCTGACCCTGACCTTGATGTTGTGGCCTGCAGTGGAAGAAAAAACGTATGCGCCGCCTCAAGCGCAAGCGCAGAAAGATGAGGCAAAGATCAAAGTAGGCTCTAGTTCCTAGGGCAAGGTACCTACATGTGCGCAACTCGATGGATGTGGGAGTTCGTGCCGTGGGGCACCTTAGCCTTGAGTCAGGGTGCGTAGGTATCCTCAGCGTCGTGACGGATAGGCTGGAGACGGGAAGCAACTGTGGATAAAGTTGACAGGATGTTGGACCTTGCCCTGGGCGAAAGGGATGGCTGCATCGTGGTGCTGCGGAACGCGTTCAGGGATTAGGTCTTGAATTTTCACAGTTACTCCATACGTCCAATTGGACTGAACTTCCTGCTCCTGTCGCAATGGTCTAGTGCATGGGACATATTCATGTCCCTGGTGGTATGAGCATGCCACCGTTTCGGCTCTGTGGCGTTCTGCGGCTCTGTCTTCGTGTACACTTGTACCGTCGATCGTTGCTCCAAAAAACACGGGAAGGAGAATTTCTCCCTTCAACGTTGTACCACAACTGAGTAATCAACTTTTTTGTTGCCTATCCGCCTCGTCTTAGCATTCAAAATCGAAACACAATGGAAATGTTCATCTACGATATTTACGTCATTTCTCCGTCTCAGTCTGATTGATAGTACATTCACAAAACTGAGGCAACAACCTTGGCGACTCGTTAGCGTCCGAAACACTGATTTGGAATAGACATCGGCACAAGTCGGTGCTGGTAGGGGTGTGTGAAAGTTTTAGAATTGGGAGGCTAGCGAGAAGAAGGTACAGATGGTGGAAGCAGATCCGGAAGTACAGCTCCAGGGTTGTTAGTCCACGGGAACGTCTACCTCCATCACCATCCGAGAATTGCCAAGAACCTGCCAAAAACGCTCACAGCATGGGGATACTCTGGTGTCAACAATAAGGCACCAGGAAAACCCCAACACCCCATGTTTCTGAAAAAAGAAATGGAACGGTGAGTTGCAAGAGCATTGCCAAGGACAGACCTTGATAAAGTCTTGCACGCTGAGCGTACTATCCTTGGAGAATCCAGAATCCTCTAGTGCTTGAATGACAACTTGCTGCTAGAAGCACGAAACAAACCACTCCTGTCAATCACCTGCTCCAGGTTCTACAGATCACAGCCTAAGGGCAGAAAGAGGCAAGAAGCAACGTCGTGAAACTGGAGGAAGGAAATGAAGTGGCATGAACTGGAACCAACCTTCCGTTGCTCTTCCGTGAGATACTTCCCAGACAGGTCTCGAAGAACTTGCAAAATATCCTCAGCAGATACCCTGCCCTTCCCGTTTCTGTCATACACCTTAAAGATGACTGCAAACCAACAACACCAGAAGAGAGTCACCACCGCCGCAAAAGCAGGCAACCAAATTGATGCAAAACCCTGATTGATTCCCGCTTACATTCCACTTTATGCTTGGAGCTGGCATTCGGGCTGAAGGCCGATAACAGCGCCACAAACTCCTTGAAATTCAGACCTTCCAACATGCTCAGCAATCTCTGCATCCACCAGCAGGGAAACCTTTCACATTACTTCACATCGCCACAAGGCGGGGCTCGGTACTGCTGCTCCAACCACAACCGGATTAGGGCTTCCCACCTGCGACAGAGGATTCAAGGCGAATTCCGGAACCGCCATGAACTCATCAGCTAAAATAAAGCCCTTCCCGTTCCGATCCAGCGCGCAGAACCTGGCGTAGAGCGACACGATCTCGCGCTGCGAAACTGTACAGCCCAGAAGAGAAATCCATCAGGGCCACCGCAACGGTACAACCGCAACCTCAACCGCAGCCAAGCAAGAAGCTTACAGATCTGCGAGCAGTGGGCCTGGACCTCCTCGATGTCGTACTGCGTCAGGGTGGAGGAGCTGTTCCCCATCCCTTGCCCAGCTTCACGATCTCCACACACTCACACGCATTCACATGCAGCAGGCACCACTCCCAAGTGTGTTTCACGCTCGGCTCAGACCTAAAAGCCTCTCCTTTTATTCCAGGTGCTGCACACAAATGGCAACAAATGCAATGCTGCGGTTGCTGCCGTCACCTGCCTGCTATCTGCCACCCGCCTGCAAGCCGGAGCTGCTCGGGCTTCAGGACCACATGCTTGATGGAGAACCTGTGGTAGGTGTAACTGACATGCACAAGCCCGTCGGAGCTCTGGATGACGGCGGCGTAGGAGAACTCGGCATCGGCCTTCTCCGTCTCCTCCTCCAAGGTGAGCACCTGGGTCCAGGAGTCCCCGTCGTCGCCCGAGACGGCGGCCACCAGCACGCCCCGGGATAAGGTGTTGTAGACGAGCAGGAGGCGGCCGTCCTGCAGCCGGACCCCGTCGAAGCCGCAGTTGGGATTGTCCAGTGAGGTAGGCACCGCGGGAGACCAGGAATTCCTTCCGTCCTGGGACGAGGCGATGCAGATCTTGCGGATCTCGTCTGATGGGCGCAGCAAAGCGCGCACAGTCCCGTCCCGGCACAGGAACGGGACGGGCTGGATGACCCCGCCCGGCCCGTCGCGGACGTAGATCGGACCGTGCTTGGCCCAGCTCCGACCCCCGTCCGGGGTGGCGTCCATCCAGGCTCCCCACGCGTTCCAGCTCTCCACGGACGAGCCGCACAGCAGGCTGCCGTCGCCCAGCTGCAGGGGCTTGTTCTTGGCCGGACCCAGAATGCCGGGCGGGAGGGCCTCGCGGGGGGACCAGCTCCGGCCGTTGTCGCCTGATCGTTTCAGGAACCCGCTCCATTTCTGGACCTCCGGCCCGATCTTGTAGAAGAGCAGGAGCTCGCCGTTGGGCATTTTCCACAGCACCGGGTTCCACATCGCCACGCCCGGCTCGTCGTCCGCCTTCTCGGGGTTCAGCCATCTCCCCGCTTCGAGCCGGGACGTCCAGATGGCCACGTCCGCCTGGCCCTCCCACGAGCCTCCGAAATAGGCCACCAGGAAGCTGTCCGTCTCCAGCTCCACGATGCTGGAGGCATGGCAGCTCCCAAACGGCGCTTTCCCTACTTCGAAGAGCAATTCTTCCTGCACCACGGCCCAGCCGCGTTCTGGGTCCATGATCCTGCCGGTGATGCTTGCTGGACCCTAGGGTTTGGGGGGAGCGGTAGGGTTTGAGGATCGGAGGGGCTCGGATCGCTGTTGTGGTCACTGTGTGGAACGGTGGTAGCACGGCCACATCGAAGGTGGGCGGGGGAAGCGTGGGAACGGTGATGACGCATTTTTATATTGTGTGAACTCTTGTTAGATTTTGTGCGGCTCAAATCTGCTGCTTCTTCATGGGAATCCGGCGGGCAGCAGCCTACAGCAGCAGGCGATTTGTATGGCAAGCAACCCTCTGTTGCCAGCAAGATGGCCTGAGACGGTATCGAGGGCATCACGTTGCAGTGGCAGAGCAGTGGCATGGCTTCCAGGAGGTATGGGAGGTTCTCTCGGCTGCATGAACTGTTTTTCGTGCTACTTGCGGGGTTTAGTTATCTGATGATGAGGGTATTAGTTGGATTGCAGACGTGTTGAATGTTGCGGCGGTGTTCGAAGTCGGTCCATGGATTTATGGCAGCAGGAAGGTTCCGGGGAGTCGAGCGTTCTCAGTTGATGCCATAGAGCAGCAATGGTTGAGGAGGAGGATGCAAGGAAAGAAGAAGTTTTGCTGCAGAGATGCTGTAGTTCAGTTTCGGAGGGGCAACGATGTGTTGGCGCAGGAAGGAAGGCAATGGCCACCGACACCGTTTCTGTTGAAAAATCTTCAGGCAGACACTCTTTTGGGTATCCTGAACAGGAAATGTAAGGATGGCTTTCGAGATGAAGCCCTTTACCAGCTTGATTTCAGGATCGAGACGTATCATGTGAGACGGATAATTAGATTGCACGACGACGTTAAGGTAGCTTTGAGCTTTTTCAACTGGGCCACGACTCTGCCAGGCTATAGGCATGACTCCTCCGCATATACTCTCATGCTCAGAAGACTTGGAGATGAGCGGCTGTTTGAGCTTATGTGGGACCAACTGGAGCAGATGATTAGCGATGCCTGTAGGATATCAGACTTCACTGTGACGACAGTGCTCACGAAATTTGGCAAGGGAGGACGCCTCAACTCCTCAGTCGATGCTTTTCGCAGGTTTCGCGATGCTGGGTTCAAGCACAACGTGGTTACATATAATTGCGTAATCGGATTATTGGTTAAAGGAGGGTACGATATTCAGGAAGTTCAAATGCTTTTCTATGAAATGGAAAGGGAAGGTTGCCTTCCAAATGTGAACACTTACAACATGCTAATTAACGGACTCGCTAAAGCAGGCTGCTTGGACGAGGCTTGCAAAGTCTTTGAAACTATGAGTGTAGATCAGAGGTTTAAATCAGCTGTGGATTTGTCTTCCCTTGTTAAGCTGGGATGTACATTGATTCTACCTGATGAAAGTGTCAAAGGGTTGTCGTACGCAGACCTGATTGATTTAGCACGTGAAGCTGGTAAAATCTGCGAGGCCGAGACGCTTGCTGCAAAATTAGAAGAGATAACTGTGGTGCCTGATGTCATCACATACAGCGTGCTCATCGATGCACTTTGTAAGGCCGGCAAGCTGGACAAGGCTTGTACACTTTTTTCCCAAATGAAGAAGGGGGGTAACAGACCAAATGTGTTCACATACAGTGCAATCATTTCTGGTCTTGCCAAAGCGCAGAGGTGGGCAGCAGCTGAACAATATTTCGATGAAATGCAGGCTGAAGGATGTACACCCAATGTCGTAACATACACCATAGTCATAGACGGACTGGGAAGAAAGGGAGACGTTGATAAAGCTGCAGAATTAATCACAGAAATGAAGAGCAGAGGCTGCTTTCCGAACGTCGTTACATACACTTCACTTATTTCCTCCCTTTTTAAAGCAGGAAGAATGGATCTGGCACGGAAGACATTTGAAGACATGAAAAAAGAACACCAGGAGCCCAATGTCAACACATATAATGTGCTGATCAATGGACTGCTCCAGGCAGAACAGTTTGATGAAGCCCTCAAGCTTTGTCGAGGGATGTGCAGAAGTGGTGTGGTACCAGATTTGGTCACACATAATAGTCTCATCTCTGGGTTTGGGAAGGCAGGCCAGGTCACTGAAGCTCTGGCACTCTTTAACCAGATGAAGGATATGGGCCCTGCCCCAGATACATTCACCTACACTGCAATGACACATTTGCTGGGCAAGGCCGAGCGCATTAAGGAAGCGCACGACCTCTTCTTACAGATGAAAGAAATGGGCTTCATTCCTGACGTTGTTTGCTACAGCACGCTCATTGATATGTTTGGGAAGACTGGACAGGTGGAGGAGGCATATAAAATTTTCAATGAAATGAGGCAGTCTGGCTGCGAACCAAATGTGATTACATATACTTGTATGCTTGATGCCTTTGGCAAAGCGGGCTATGTATCTGAGGTAGTTGGCTTGTTTGAAAAAATGCTGCAAGAGGGTCTGGTCCCAGATCTGCTCAGCTTTAATGTCCTATTGGATGCTCATTGCAATGCAGGTGACGTCGATGAGGCCCTCAAGGTCTTTGATAACATGCAAAAGTTAGGGTCCGGACCTGATCTGATTGCTTACAGCACGGTGATAAAAGGTCTAGCAAAGGTTGGCAGGATGGCTGAAGCTGCAAGGCTTTTTGACAAAATGAAGCAGAAGCACATCAGAAGCAATCCACAGGCAGATGAAACCACGTCTCGCTTGACTTGCTGAAATGGCAAGAACTAAGTGTGGAGCCAAGCTGTGAGCCTTGGAGAGGTACACAATTGAAAATGTCTGCCAACGTCGTACCACCTAAATCTTACCTGGAGTAGTTCAGCCAAGAATTGGCACTGTTGGACAGCACTCTGGATTCCAGGCAACCTGACGGTGTAATTAGCAGGACTTTCGACAAAAGCCACGCAGCATGAAACGTGGCTTGCAGGAGGTTTGGTAGCCTTTTGGTGGTGTCCATCAGCTTACTCAAACTCAGATATCACGACAAGGGAATCTCCTTGTTTGAAGGTGAGTGGGTCTCTTTTATTGCATGGATTGAGCACCTGATGCATGAAGAGGATGAAATCAGATACTGGCTATGGCTTGGCTGCATGCAAATTTATGTCTGGAGGACGTACTGTGTTATCACCCTGTCCGTATCCTATGGCAACTTCATTTCGTGAATTGGCCCTCTCTGTTAGCTCAGAAAATGAAGCCGACTCTCCATCTCGTAGATACAGTCCAATATCCTGAATTAACAAGCAGTGAAGCATGAGGAAGAAGAAACAGATAGTACTGCTGCATTTGAGAGTGTCAGAGGGGGTAAGTGTGAGCACCTTAACATATATTTCATTACCCCAAGAGTTCAGTAACTCTGTCCACACGTCGTTCAGTTCACTATGCTCCGTTACTGCATGAAAAGGTGGGCTTGTTCAAATCATGATCCGTTAATAGTTAAGATGGAAACTGATATGTCTTTAGTTGTGCATTGTGCAGCTTGTTGCAGGGGTTGGCAACGTGGGGAACTGGGAAGCAGAGTATTGGCCAGTGGCTTAATTTCACCTTGTGCTGTTACAAGTCCTGTCAATTCACTCGTGCCGATGAATGACAAAGAACCTTGGCTTCTCACTACCTGTAGTTGCCACAATTTGGTGGTTAGTACCAGCCAGGGAACCAGGTCCTATTTCCAGCAATCTACTGATGGTGCAAAATACCTGCTTTCCAAGCTTGGTGTCAACAAATTCCGCAACCAAGCTAGTGACCTGAGGGACGGGATGTTTCCGTCATTAGATCAGTCCCGTTCACAACTCAGGATGGAAGGGAGGCATGGTGGACATATATTCTTACTTTGACGTGGTGCTTCTTGCAAAGTGCCTGGGCTAGCAGAAGGGCAAACACAGATTGCTTGTCTGGCTTTGATGCATCTGTCCAGGTATGTTCTCGGTTAGAGGACGCGATAATGTGCAGCAGGTAAGGACAAAGCTCAGGATATTGCATGGGAGCAGCATGATGCGTTTGTGAAAAAGAAACACCTCCTACGTGCCACCCTTGATCTGCAACAACAACGACTGAAAGTGGCAGCTGTTCTCTCTCGTCAGCATTGTGAACCGGATGAGCAGATTTGGAAGTTTTGTGTACTGCATCCCTACCCATGATAGCGCTTTTTAAATCTGTTCGGCTCATTGGGTTACCAATCTGAAACCGTCACACGCACATTCCTCATGCTTCTGAATTGCCATTCAACACTGTATCAAGAGCATGACTGCCCAGGGACATGGTCGGCACTGTACCTTGTGGATCACCTGAACGTTTTTCAAAGGAGTTGTGATGCGTCGGTCCATAGCAATCGTTCTTTGCTCAATTGGTGCCTCCGCCAAGATAATCTAGCCCCACGTCACAGGTAAGGATTTTTTTATGTAATGGTTGTCAAATCCATGGATTTTGTCCATCGTCTCTTACCAGTTCACTACCAGGGCCAACATAGTCGTCGTACTCGAGCACCATCTCGCTCACACCTGGACGCCATCCCAGCATAACGATACGCTCCTTCTTGGGTGTGTACCAATCGGAAGTCTGTATAACAGAAAAAGATGCGTATGAGATTCTGATAACGAGTTACAGGTCGAAGGTAAGGCTGCGGTCATACAAGGGGGAAAAAAACAGACTTTTATTGAAGTCCACACTGGACGAGATATGTGCCAACCTTGGAATGTGCTTTTTCATGTTTCTCGGCAGGAACCGGGTTTCCTAGGTTCTTAGACAACACGGTATCATAGTCATAGACGGCAGGAATACCAGAAGTCGATTTCTCCAGGTGAGCAATGGTGTTGCGGTATTTAGTTGCCGTTGCCAAGAGGCCAGGAGGGGGCTCGGTGTGTGTGTTCTTAGGGCAAATGAGCAGCAACTGACGACAAGAAACAACCGGAGAGGTGAAGGATGCGTTATACCAGGGGAAAAAATGATCAGGGCGTGATCAAACAGAGATGCAGAAGTGTCTGATGACGAAGATGCAAACCTTGTCTGCCGCTTGCAGAACCAAGTAGTCCTTCGGGTGGAAATCTATTTTGCCATCACGAATCATCCCACAAACAACGGCCTGTAGAGAGTTTCAAGAATCAGTTGTACAGCCGTAGGCTGTATGTTACAAAGAAAATGAACACCGACAGAGGAAAGAAAAATGCACCTCTGGAAATCCCCGGCGCACTTGGCGGTACGGGATGCCAGCAAGGCTTGGATAACTTCTCAGATTGATGTCGACCTCTCCTATAATCAGCGTGGATTGATTATCAGCGGGTGCCGGTGGAATCAACAGCATATTAAATAAAATCTTGCATCCACTTGGGGATAAGACACAAACATGGGACTTTACTTCCGTGATCAAGTAGCTGCTGGTAGACATCAATCAACCCCCGCTGTCGTGAACACTGTACAAACAACTTGGCAGCCAGATTCTGAACTGGGCTCACTCTGAGACCAAGAAGTGACTTCATAAGATCTGCAGTACTCGCCTTAGATACCTGAAATAGTATTTTGTCAATTAATAAAGGTTCAAATGATGCTTACGTTTGTTGAAACACCCATGCAAGAAACAACCTCCACCACAAAATTTGCAGAGGACTTCTCCATAAGTGGTTGCAATGCCAAAACCGATAGGACAATATCAGCATCTGCTTCATACCTACAGACAAGTCATTAGGTTCACATGCTTACATGCTGTGCAACTTGATGAGAGATGCCAGAGGGAGGAACGCAATAGATTCCTATCCAGCTAGCTATGCCAACAAACAGCTTGAGAGCGAGAACACGTACGCGTCGTCTTTGTTAGCTAACAGCATAACAGAGCGTGCTTTCTCTGCTGCAACTCGTTGGAACGAGCTCGTATCTGTGAGACTACCACTGCAGACCACTATTGTCCAGTAATTAAAAATGCTTTACTCTAGAGAGACTGCTGCGAACCAAGGCATTACAAACGTGCATACGTTTTCCAGAGATTTCTAAACCACGCGTGGCATACCTTCGAGTTAGAATCTCAATTTGGGGGCAGTCCTCTCGGATGGACGCAAGTAGTTTCTCAGTATCCTTTCTTGGTCGTTCTGAGAGGAGCAACACCTTCTGCGTCCTGTGAGCCGTGTCCATGCCAGAAGGTTAAGGAGAGGTCCTTGCCTCACGTATGCCATAAAGGAGACCCCTTGCAAGTTCAGAACATTCAGTCAGGTACCTCGCATGAGCAGTGCCGTCCCTTAGAGCTAGTTCATGTGACTTGTTCAGCTGCTGCAAGATTGTAGGCAGGTGATTATTTGCCCCACAGATGACTATGTGGCCTTGCTCCATCACCTTTGATCGGGCACCTTCTCTTAGTAGATCAATTCGAGTCTACAGGCAGGAAGCAGCACACACTTTCTGAGGGACGTTCAGCAGTCATCGTCATCGTGCTAAGGCATGCCATAATGTCTGTGGTCACTCCTCTGTGAAGTTAAGCTATTTGCAACGAGTAAATTCACATGCAATGCGACCTCATTCAAGAAGGACTCAAAGTGTCAGACCTTGAACTGTGCAGTCATTGTACCGGTGAGCAAAGAATAGAAAAGCAACCCACCAATTGCACATAAAAGCCCTATTGTCCGCTCAGCCCCTGATTTTTCCTGCATGCCACAAGGTCAAAAATGACTTGACACTGACGCTGTCACAAGAGCTGTGAGACAATAACCAAAACAAACCAACCTTTAGGTGCATGCTAGAATTACAGACGCATCCCCATGCATCCCACATGGAATCCCCCAGCGTCTGAGCATCAGGTCTGTTAGACATGGAGAGTGATCAGAGAGCATCTTCGAAGAATTCAAATATTTTGTACTGTGCTGCATTACATAGCTAAAATTCAAGCACTGGCACAACCGAAGAGAGCACAGTTTTCTCAATCAGATACCTGTTACTATGGAAGAATATGCCTCCCACAACGATCAAAATAATGCAGGCCCCAAGCAGAAAGAGCACATACCTACAGTGTTCCAACATAGAGTAAATTGAACAGCTCC
Source organism: Anthoceros angustus (assembly GCA_010909165.1). Classification (NCBI taxonomy): domain Eukaryota; kingdom Viridiplantae; phylum Streptophyta; class Anthocerotopsida; order Anthocerotales; family Anthocerotaceae; genus Anthoceros; species Anthoceros angustus. Next base: position 248,922 of record MU008213.1, read on the forward strand.
CAGTTGAGTCCAAAGGGTTTCGTGAGAAGCTCGAGCCATTCTTACATGGACTTTAAACAAAATACTGTACACAGGATTGCCACTTACGACATTGGGTGCCTCTCCAGAAGCACATCCATCATGTACGACATGCGAGCCAGCATAGGACCTGTGTCCCAAGCTGGACATCGAAACTCCCATTCAAATGGAATCCTGCCTTGCCATAGCGAAGAAGCCATAAACCCAAGCTGGCTTGAGTCGGTCCTCCAGGCAGGAATATTCTTTGACAGGGAAGAGGCTGCGTGGATAGCATTCAGGAGCAAGAAGGATGAACCTTGCTGTGACAATGAAGCCAGTACCGCTGCTGGCTTCCTTGGCGACACAGACCTCATTGCACAAAAGAGTAGACCAGTGTCAATTAGCCTCTGCAAAAGCGTGCACTACCCTTCAAGTTAGTGCTTGCCCAGACATAATCATCAAGGAACCAACTACCAACTGAATGAGGTGCAGATCATTACTCTAAAAGGAAATAGATCCAGAAATTGTGTCGTTCTCCTCTTAGCTCTTGCATCACATTGAAAATACTCCACTCCATCAGAACCTCTCTGCTGTTTGCCTCTCAGCAACCTTAATGGATCCGTCATTGAGTTCCCATGACTTCTGCCCTGATCTTCAAAACGGCATGACTCTTCGCCAGTCCCACCTGATCAAAAAAAGTTGCACATTTACTTTAGTCTAGGAGCCATCCAGGAACCATTTTCCTGCAAAGGGGAGCAGTTTTATTCCTAGAAGGATAGATCTGCACCGTCGAGGGAAGATGCCCTGGCAAGACCTCTCTTACACCTCCGAGGAAGCGTTCTTGAAATACACCTTCGAATCACAGAAAGCCTTCATCACATGCACAACCGCCACCATGTTAGCGAATGCCTTTGATGACCACCACCTTCGCTCCAGCGCAACCCGAAAGTTGCCACAAAGTGAACAATTGACTCAAGTGTGACAGCAAGGAGCCTTGCCTGTACCTTAGCACAGGAAAATTACACCTCAAGCAAGACTGCTGCGCAAGTAGCTGCCCCCTTTCAAGCACCAGCAGCTGTACATTATGCACATGTACCATTGCATCGTCCCGCCTTTACAGGCGTTCAGTCATCCTCCTCTTCCTTGTGAGTCTCGGAGTGCGATGAACTTTGATGATACAAAAAACGGGGGGCTGGACACGGATTTGCCAATGTCAGGCGAGGGCTCCAGCGTCACAGCTCCCCCAAGCGAAAGTAGCGGAACGCCGTGGGCTGTTGGAATGGGGAATGGGGCTGTGATTAGCGTCTCTTTTTGCATTTCCTGCTGCGTGATTAGCATGGCAAGGATATATGGAGACCTGATGATGCATGCGCAGACAACTGCGCTATCTCCAGGAATCGTATCCTGGACCTTTGTGACTTGACACATTCCTGGATCTTCGATTGAAGGTTCTGTAGCATACCTAGCTAGCTCGTATTCTGCCCCAGCGGCCTGGGTGCCTGTTTGAGGGGGCAAGGAATGAAAAACTGGTTTGGAACGCCCAGATGTTGAGTGCCAAGCAACCGAATCCAGCACCACCGGCGAGGAGTGCACGATCTCCTGGGGTATGGATGTCTCCTCTGCACACCATGCTTGGGTTTCATCGTCTGTTGTGTGTTGTTGGCTTACTTGCAGCGGAGGTTTGCAACCATTCATTTCATTTTCATGTCGGATGTCCTATCGAAGACCGAGGTGGCCACTGGGTGTTGCTTTAGGGTTAATACTGTTCACCTGATAGGCTTGCATTGCTACTACCTACCTATGGTGATATGTATCATATGATATGCAGCCTTTACAGTTGTAGGTACCGTAACGGGTGTTTAATACACAATGATACATATTAGGTGTAGCAAAACTTTGTTCTGGAGACCAAGATGGTTGTGAGATCGGGGACGCTGCCAATGGCGCTGCCACCATCTTCAATCACATATGTACCCAGGCTGGCTTTCAGGGGCAACCTCCCACAAGTCAGCATGCCACCGTGGCCGGACGCCACACCTGCTGCATTCTTGGATCGCGCACTGTACTTGTTGCCGTCAATGCATGGTTGCGGGAGGAGATGCCCTTGCTATCGTCAGACGAGCAGACTGTCATGGCCATTTCCGTTGCAGTTGTGTCAATCTTGCATCCATGAGGGTCTCTCTCATTGATGGACGGGGCATCGCACAATCACAAATCGCCAGGCACGGCAAAGTGGTACGGCCTGGGCCTGGGCCTGGCAGCTTGCCTTATTGTTCATATCCCGATCCCAGGCTATCAAGCACTAGCTTGTTTCATGCAAGCTGCTTTTCGTGATACATATATGCTTGCTGCGACTGCTGCAATTGCTCCCACTCCTGCCTTTCTCCCCTGCCATCTCCCCGCTTGATCTGGAGCTCCAGCTCTCCCAAGGCCTTGACATCTTCCTGTCTTCCATCGGGAAGCAAAACGCACACGGTAAAGCCCTGGGTGCCCTGGACAAACTAATACACGATTGCGTTCCATACTCGAACGCGCACTTCAAACGTCCTTCTCTAGAATGGCACCCTTCGCCTTGTTGAAGGAGGTTCGAGCCCATGAGTACGGTAGCCTTCTTCTTTTCCGATACATCTCCGGTCTGCACACCGAAGGCGGTCTATGGGATATCATTTGGCAGATTGAATGGTTGCGCGGCTGTGCCAGTTATACAAATGTGCGCTAATGGGGACGACAGGTGTCATTCCCTATTGCGTTTGGGGCACCGGTCTTTTGGCTACGGCAGCCTATGTGCCCGCAGCTTTCCTTGGGAGTTGGGCCTTGTCTGCTTGGGAGTTGGGCCTTGTCTGCTCCCATCTATGTGCCCGCAGCTTTCCTTGGGAGTTGGGCCTTGTCTGCTTGGGAGTTGGGCCTTGTTTGCTCCCATCCTCTTCATCATTAGGGATTTCCGCATTTAGTCCTTTGACGTGGGAGTGGAGGAAGGCGGGTTTCCCTTTGGGCGGCCTTCACTTGGGCTAGAGATTGCCTATCCACAAATCTAGGGCGGCTTTGCCTTCTTCTGCTTCACTCGCCGAGGCCGGATTCCGCAGCCCTCAAGCGTTTCTCCTATAGAAGCAATATTAGCAGGCGCAGGTGGTCCTTCTTCGGGACTCGTCCATCTCCAGGGCGCCTCGTTCTTGAGAGTCTCCACTAGTCCTTCTTCGGGACTCGTCCATCCCAGGGCGGCTCGTTCTCGTCTCCGCTCTTGCTCAGGTAATGGAGTAAGTTCATGGCTTCTTGCGCAGCCTTGTATCCAAGCTTTCCGAATCGCACTAACCTCTTTTTTTACCGTCATGAGGTTTCGCCTGGACCTAGTCGAGCCTTTGGCATGCTCTCTCCAGGTTTACAGGTGTGGGGCGCCCCTCGATGACTCGGCTACCCATCTTGTGCACTGCCACACGGACAGCACATTGCTACACATGACACTCTCCCAATCTCTTCCTCATAATAAAGTCTCATGTTACCCAAATGTTAGAAGAAAAGCATGCATAATAAAAAAATTTAATTTATATTTTAAAAAATTTAAATTCAAAAAATCCTTGGATAAGAAAAGTTTGACAAGCCACCAATTGCGTCACACAAGGACAAAGTCTCTCTATATGTATGTTAATGATATTATTTCATAAAATATAACTAGATAACAGCAATCAACAGCAATCACCGTGAGCGCTTAAGCACGTTGATGTTGAGCAGTGTGATTACGTACCTCATTGTTTTGAAAGCAACCAGGTACATCATGTTCAAAAAAGACCGGAAGTGAAGTACCGGACGCTTTTGTTATATTGGAGGAGAGGTGTTGAAGTGGGACCAAGCCAAGAGGGGGGAGCTTCGTGTCTGTCCTTCGGTTCGCAAAACGGGTGGCGCTCTTTAGGCCCGGTGGCAGGGAGGAAGAGGCGGAATCCAGGTGCGAATGTCCTTGGGCCTCGGGTGTTGCCGCTGCGCAGAAATGGCTGTTGTATCGCGCATGCACAAGATGGTATTTGCGTCGGAGATATGACAACTTGTGTGAGCACGTGAGTCTCCCTCTCCCTCCCCCGCTGCCCGTGAGCACTCTGCTCCTGCTTCCGTCCCCTCCCCGTGCTGCTGCTGGCGTGCCGTGTGCTCATTCTGCAGGCTGCTGGGGTTGGGATTGTGTACCAGGCGCGCTTGGGGGCCGGTGCTGCTGCCGAGGCCACTGGAATTGAAGCTGGATGACAGCCCGCCGGAGGGCTGTGGTGAGCAGGCTCGGATTCTGGTGCTCAATTTTGTAGCTGGGGAGGTGGGAGGGGACAGGGGGAGGGTATCCGGGAACGGAACCCAGCAGCTAGGAGGAGTGCTGTGGTGGGAGGTGCGTTTTGCGAGCGGGTGCAGGCGGGATGGGAATTGGGTCCGACATCGTGGCCAGGCTGCATGCGCCGCTGGCAGCTGCTGCGGCTGTGGTGACCGCGGCTGCGGCCACGGATTTTCCTGACAGGTTGCATTCCAAGACGCAGCCGCTCACTCCGCTGGTGCTCTACTCTGCGGGTTCTGTAACCCCGATCGTTCCTGTCGGGGACGGGCTGCTGGATGTGCATGGATCGGCGATGGCCGCTGGGGGATCGGGATCTGGATCCGCTGCTGCTGCTGCTGTTGCGGTTGCTGCTGCGCACTGTGCGCCCGCCATCTGTTTTTACGGAGGTGTTAGCAGAGCTGTGCCTGCCTCGGTTTCTGGTTTGCAAAGGGTTTGCGCGGGGCCTGGGGTGTGCGTTCCGGCCCTGGCCGGGCATTCGCTGCCTCATTTTCAGCCGCATGGATTGCGGTTTCCACCTAGCTTTTGGGACTCCAGCAATTACCGCGGACCGCGAGTGGAAGGCTTAGGGGCTGTTAGGTTTCCTGTAGATTATCCCTCTTCCGTGCTGGATCCCAGGACTCTCGTTGCTACAGCCGTGCTGTCTATGCAGGTTTCTCCGTTACATTTGCCTCACTCTGTAATCAACTCCTCTGTGTCTAGGTATTTTGTTACTCTGCTAGCTAGTTTTTCAAACAGATATGGATCTTTGGGGGCTTCGTCGGCCACTAAGCTGTCGATGCATTCATGGCAAAAAGCCGGTGAGCCCTTGCGAGTACTCTCTGCGGAGACGGGGTCGCATGTTAAGGACAAACCAGAGCTTACAGTGGTTCTGCTTGGATGGCTTGGCTCTAGTCAGAGGCACCTGCGGAGGTATGCAGAATGGTATACAGCCAGGGGCATTCACGCCGTCACCTTTGTCGTGCCAATCAAGGATATCGTGATATTTAGAGCTGGAGGGAAGGCTGAAGAGCACGTGGAAGTACTGGCACAGCATCTTGTGGGTTGGTTGAATGGCAAGCTGGAGGGAGAGAATCCGAGTGGAAGGGAGCGGCAGTTGCTCTTCCATACCTTCAGTAACACTGGCTGGCTTACGTAAGTGTTAAAAAATATGCGGTCTTCAGAGTTCCCTTCTTGATACTTTGCCCCACCTATCATTATGTGGAAGTGCTTTCTAACCTTCTTCAGCTGTGATTATGCAGGTACGGTATCTTGTTAGAGCGGCTTCTGGATTTGGATCCAAGTCTCTTGGACAGAATAAAGGGTTGTGTTGTGGATTCTGCCCCTGCTGCGAAGCCGGACCCTAAGGTAAGATTGTGTTATAGTGGAAGTCACTCGTATCCTGTTTAATCTGTGGACGACCATCACTCAACACCTGCAAATACGCTGTGTCTTGCAGATTTTTGCCAGGGGTTTCTCAGCGGCCATATTGGCGAAGAGAAGTGTTGCTGTCAAAAAAGCAGAGTACAGAGTGACTGATGACGCCACCAAGGACACAAGCATCAGCTTCCCCGAGCCCAGTGCTGCTGAAGCAGCTCTTTTGGCGGTTTTGGAGAAGTTTTTCAGATTCTTTTTGACGGTCCCTTTCATTGAAAGGTAACTGCTTTTTCCTCAATGTAACCTTAACAAGGTTCCTCCGCATTGACCTGGACCTCATTTTCTTACACGACCTCCTTGTGCCCTTTTGCAGTAGGCTGTCAGAAGTAGTTACCATTCTTTCCAAAAGGCAGCCACCCTGCCCTCAACTTTACATCTACAGCACAGCGGACAGGGTCATTCCTCACTCACTGGTGGAATCCTTTATGGAGCAACAACGACAGCAGGGCCGAGTTGTGAGGGCTTGCAACTTGGAGTTGTCTCCGCACGTTGACCACTTCAGGACATTCCCAGACATTTACGGGAAGCAGCTACAAAATTTTTTGCAGGAGTTCATTCATCACCCTGTTCGTGACCACTAACACATTTTTACCTCCCTCTGTGAAGGCCCAGACTATTTGAGAAGGTATTGATTGTAAACGAGCCATTGCTCGTCAATAATTTGTCGATAAGAAACAGACACAAGGTCTAAGCGACATTCAGTCCAAGGGAATACATTCCTTGCTTGCTCCAGCATTGTTAGATTCTGCAATTGCTTCCACCGAGTCTTCACGCACATTCCAAACCTTCAGTTACGTAGCAAGAGTGCTATAAGTCGTTTTTTCCCAAGGACTCAGGAGAATGCGCTTGGCTTGCCAACCTTCACCTTCCATTTGGGCAAGTAATAAATTGACGTTCGCTTCTGCGTAACTTCTACTCCTATCAACTAGGTTCTTCCATTCAGAATCGCTCCCCCTCCCCTCCAGTTCCCCGCCGAGGTGATTGGGGGGAGGCATATCTCTAGCAGGTAGATGTTCATGGGATACATTTTCCACAAACCCAGCGTTCCGCAAATGACATGCCTGCATCACAGACACAAGATGTTTGAAACTCTTGATCTCGCAGCGTACATGAGCTAGACTGGAAATGTTCATCTGTATCGTACCTGCAACACTCCGGTTATAATATCCTTGGCCGTCGCGTCCTTGTGAAGCCATATCGACAGTCCCGGCTGTAGCATAAGTCAACAAAGTACTTAACAGCATGCTACATTCGAACAAAACATAGAGGCTAAAAGACTTCCTTCGCAGGGGCAAAGTTACCTTCCAGCCACCACGAGTTCCAACAAACGGAAGCAATTCGTGATTCTCTCGGCCAATTATGTATCGTTGGTGGTCTTGAAGTTGAACAGCTGTAAGCAGATCATCTACTCTCCATTTTCTTAGGTTGAGAGGACCTATTTTCAGTGAAGCTTGTTTCCTACCTAGCGCAGCAATAGTGCAAAATCATCAGCACAGAAGTCATTGGCGCCGCGGCTCTCGTGGTCAAGTATTGGTGTAGTTGACGAACCACTGCTCGCAGGATAAACCAACGACGATGTTTCGACATTGTTGACTTCCGCGATGGAAGGCACCAATCCTTTCTTCAACCAAGTATCAACTATCAGCTCAAGTCTTACCTGTAGTTCAACCATAGAAAGACTTGTTTATAGAACAGCTCAAACATCATGTCGTTAAGATGCACTATTACCATTTACATGACTGGCTAGCATTACCTTGTTCAAGGTCGGGAGATGAACAGCTCGCAATTCATGATAGATGGCAAACAGGTCAGCGCCTGCTAAAACTGGGAATAAAGCCAGTGGCCCTATCTTCCCCACCCTGCAGTATACGGAGAGGTGATGAAATCAAGCCTTGCGGGTTGCCCTTGTGTGTTTCAAACAAAAAACAGGTTTCACTCACCTTGCATTGCTTTTGTAACAGTGATTCAAACCGACAGCTATTGCAAGGCCCAGGTTGTCACAAACTACAGTTTGCACCTGCATTTGGAAATACCTCCAATGATATGAGGAATTCTGATTTTCCGAACGCTCAAGAATGGCAGCTGAACACTAAAAAGACTACAACACCTACACCACCTGTCCTTTTGCAGAAATATCTGACAGATTGTCTGCAAGAGCAAAGCTCCGGTGGATGGCCGACTGCAAAAGACGAGCATCAGCAGCATGAGTAAATACTGCAAACCAGAAGGCCAGAACGGCCTATAAACAACGCCACCCAATGATCTAAGAACGTGGATCCCACGCTGGATTCATATGATTCCTTACTCCTCTCTGCATTGCATGCTGCTCTCCATAAGCACTACTCTACTTTTACCTGTACTACAGATGCTGACTCACGATAATCTCCTGGGGAGAATCTCATGCCCGAAACAGAAAGCTGGGGGAAGAGGGTGTACAGTTGTGGCTAGATATGCTGCATAGCTTATGCTCTTTCCGACGTTGGCCATCGTTGCCATCAGCAAAAAGTGACGAGGAAAATAGGGTGTGAGAATCTCCAGCCCCAGACTGAGAGTAAACAATACCGAAGTCGAAAACCTCACTCTCTGCACTTAAACAACAGAGAACCGGGTGTTTAAAACGATGCACCGAATCCAAGAGTAGTCCATACCCAATACTGCTGGCAACAAAGAAGCACGCTGCCACGAACCTTTAAATCAGAGTCGAATGTACGACTGAGGCTGGCAGTGTAGGTGAGCTTCCCAAGCCTACCAAGACCATCTTTCAAAACCCAATTCAGACCAGCTGCAGTTGGAAGTGTCCGCTTTGCCCCTATTCCGATAGCCCTCAACATAGCCTGCAGCTCTTGAAAACACGAACACTCGAAGTCAGCAAGAGAGAAGCCTCACCACTCTGTCCGACACCAATCCTGCCACCCAAATCCGGTGCACAACAATTGAAAATTACCTGCGTGCAGTGCACCTGAAGAACGGAGCTGACCACCCTGTGCAAACACTTCCAATTCATGTATTGCATGTACTGGGGCCGCACTTGGTCAGGAACAAAGGTCTCGTGTAGAGCTGTTTGGAGTCTGGCCACGGAATCACTCCACCACACCTCGGGCCTGAAGGGTCCACTGTCACCCAGGTGGTCATTCACGCCCACCTTCTTCACGCAGCGCCCATCCCACACGCACTGCTGAGGCCGCCCAGTCTCGTGCACCAGAATTGGGAGCCTCTGGACTTCACGCTGCTGCGGATCGCCCTCTTGCGTGTACCCGACAGGCCGGGCAACCTCGCCCACGTCCCTGCCTCCTCGTCCTTTCCTCCGCCGCCTCCCCCACGGGTGCCGGACTCCAGAGGCGGGCATCGTTGCACACCAAGCTCCCCAGCAGTCGCAGCTGCAGGGTCAGCGAATTCGAGCCCTAAGCCCGTCGCTGCCTGCTGCTGATATGAGCCTATGGGGAGCATCGAGAGAGGAGTGTAACTGTATCTCGTGCTTTGCTGTTCGTCCGAGCATCAGGTGTCGGGACATCACGAACTGCCACTTGACCAACCCATGTTGTGAGAGATCGTGCACACGAGCAGGACGCAGTGGTTTACGGTCGTCATAATTTCACCTGCATTCTCACTGGCTGCATGGCTTGAACCAGAGTTCCTCCTCTGGTTCCCGCCATTCTCTCCCGCCGTCCTGCCTCGGCTTCTTTCCCTTCTCTTCTGCCCATCCTCTGGGTTGCTCTGTGCGGATGTGGCACTTTTAGCTCGCAGTGTGCCGTCTCCTGGTCTCCGGAAGTCGTGATGGAGTCAGGTACAATGCATGTTGCGGCTTCGTCCTCACAGGTGACTCCGGAACAGAATCTTGCGGCTTCGTCCTCACAGCTGACTCCGGAACAGAATGGTTCGGCTTCGTCCTCACAGCCGACTCGGGAACCGAATGATTCGCCTTTGACGCCGGAGATGAAGAAGCAGTTGTTGGCGACTTTGATGTGTGTTATGGTTGTTGTGGTCGAGTGTGTGACCACATCTCCCATCTTCAACTTTACGCTCGCAGCTTATGTCTACCAAATACAACTCTTGACAGAGTCGTGTATGCTTGCGTGTGGCGATGAGGAGTTTGGGTCCGAGTACGAGGAGGTGACATCCGACTCTGAGATGGAGGAGTCCGATTCTGAGGTGCAGGAGTCCGATTCCGAGATGCAGGAGTCCGACTTCGAGTACGGGATGGAGACATCCGATTCTGAGGGAGAGATGTCGGACTCTGCACCGGAATCGGAAATGGGGTCATGCAACTGATTGTGGTTTTGTCCAACTGCTACCAGCTTCGGGAAGGTAGTGGAGATGGTATAACTCAGGGACCTGGTTCATTATCTGAGCTCAGCTGGGAAGCCCACCAGACTTGATCTCGTGAGTCAGACGAGAGAAAAAAAAAGAATAATGCATTGTATTGATAAACCTTCAGCAGAGGTGCAACAATGGAGGTCACATATTTTTTCTATTGTGATCCTTTTCTCTGCTTTTGCTCTCTTGACTGTGGTCACCAAAAAGTGTAGGTGAAGCCAGCCATGTCCGCGCTTGTCGTGCTCTACACAAACTAGCTGTAAACTTGCACTTCACCGGCTGGCGTTGTACTGATAAACTTTCAGCAGAGATGCAACAATTAGGGTCACGTCACTTAGTACAGAGACCGACCTATCAGCTATGGCGGTCCTTTTCTCTGCTCTTGCTCCCTTGACTTTAGTCAACAAAAAGTTTAGGGGAAGCCAGCCATGTCCGCGCTTATTGCGCTCTACACAAACTGACGTTAAACTTGCACTTCACTGGATGGCATCGTATTGATTAACTTTCAACAGAGTTGCAACAAATTGGGGTCACGTCACTGAGTACAGAGACAGACCTCTCAGCTATGGTGGTCCTCGTCTCTGCTCTTGCTCTCTTGACTATGGTCACCAAAAAGTCTAGGGGAAGCCAGCCATGTTCGCGCTTGTTGTGCTCTACACAAAGTAGCTTTAGACTTGCACTTAACTGGCTGAATGAATACGATGACAACATCGTTGGTATTCAGCATACCCCATTATTATCTCGAGGGCGCCTCCTCACAACGTGTCACTCCCTGCACTGCCCTGTTTCCCCCTGGCCCATTCCCGGGTACCAAAAAGCATCCCTAGGTTTCCATAGGAGTGGCCTCGTCAGGGCCACCCCCTTCTGCTGCTCCTTCAGGCTGTACTGCTGCATCAGCTTGGTCCGTAGGCGGTGAGTCATCTGCTGGGGCATCTTCAACCACCACATCCTTCGTCTCTTCCAAACTGTCAATGTAGGTCTGCAGCACCTTAGGTTCCATGAGGTTGAAATTTTCTCCTATTCCAACGACAGCAATCCCACAATTCTGGCTGGTGAGTTCATCCTCTTGCAACGACTCTTTCACAGCGAAGAGGGCATGCCGGATCAACTCATCCCGAGAGCATTCAGCAAAGGTCTCGAATTTCCTCTCCAGGTACGTCTTGGCAGCCTGCGATCTTGACCCAATCGCAAACGCAATGTACTCGAAGTAATTACCAGAGGGGCAGTTTTGATACAAATGAGGCCCGGTCTCATCCACACCCGCCACTAACAGCCCCACACCGAACGGACGCTTCCAGGAGCGCTGAGTGCACACCTGCAGAGCGAGGAAGCAACAAGTTTCGCATGACAAGCTCAAATTACAACCAGTGCTCCAAAAACCTAAACCACACTACACGCACCTGAGCTTTGTCGGCAACTTGGACAACCAGCCTCCCGACAGGAAGGGGGGACTCGTACACAAAATTGTGGTTAATGCATTCCGATCGCATGTATCTCGAAAGCACTCTGCCGTCCGCCGTCAGTCCTGCCATCGCAATTCCCAGGTGGTTGTCGATCTTGAACATCTTTCTCTGGTGGGAAGACAGCTCTGACGATGCTTTGTTCACAGTAGCCAGCACTACATACTCCTTGCTGCGCAGCCCTATGGCCGCACTGCCCTGCTTCACGGCTTCCATTGCATACTCCACTTGATGCAACCTCCCAGCCGGGCTCCATGTTGTGATATCCGTGTCGTACTGATTCCGAAACATGATGATCTGCTCCTCCTTGCCGTTCAGATGCCACTGGTATAGGCAGACGCGAACCCCCGAGCTCAAGGGTTTGCCAGAATGCTTGGGGAAGAAGACACTCCAAAAAACTATTTTTGACTGTAGTTTTTAGTAGCTCATAAGACTCTCGTCATAGGGCTGGGGTTTAGGGTTTAGAAACAGCAAGAGTTCATTTATTCCATAACCGCGCTGCCTGCTGATTTACATGTCAACCGGTGCCATTTGCCTGTCACGTCTCTGAGCTTCCTCATAGGTGATGGGTACAGCGGGTGGCTCTTCTGATGCTGAGCTCGCAGCAAGGGTATGAGACGCGGCTTTGTTGATTCCGGTTGAATTGGCTGTGCATCTTTCTGGTCCGGTTGTGTTGGCTCACAGAGATTTCGCGTCGCAGATACATACGCTGGAGGTCGCATGCATCGAGCTGAGGGAGCTACCTGCTGGTCGGGTAATGGACGTGCTTTGCTGTCACCTAGCTGCTGGCTGTGGATTTGAAATGCGTATGCTCAGGCAGCTGATACTTGTTTCAGGCGGCCTACCAAAAGCGTGGCGCTATCTTCTTTCGTGCCGACCCGAAAGCAGTTCTCATTTCGCAACACAGTGAGTAACTTTCTTTTCTGGTGTCTTCCCCATTATGTTAAGATCCGCCTTGGGTTAGATCCTGGTGCTTTTTTGATGGCAGATGAACTGGAGAAAGCAAAGGCCGGCGTGAGGAAGGTCTAGGTTGGGTACCGTCTTGTGTTTGCGGTTTGAGTAGGTCAGACACCATGAAGTTGGTGGCTGGCTCGTATGAGCGGTTCCTCTGGGGTTGGCAGGTGAAAGAGAAGCCACCGTCCTTAGATTGCGTTTTTTCATATCCAGCCCACTTAGGGCCCATCAGGTGCATTGCTGGATGTGGCTCAGTTGTTGCCACTGGTGGTGCGGATGACACTATTAGGGTATTTGATATCAATGCCATGAGTGATAAAGGGTCTCTTATCAAACATGCGGGTGCAATCACTTGCCTTGCTTTCTATGGAACTGCCACTGCGGGACCTAGCTCTTTGATCCATCCGACACATCTGTTGAGCGGTTCTGAAGACGGAACAATATGCATTTGGGACACTGATGCCTGGATTCACCTGAAGACCCTGAAAGGTGGAAAGAAAACTACGATCAACGATCTCACTATTCATCCCTCTGGGCGAGTGGCTTTCTCGGTTGACAGGGACTCGCACCTTAGGATGTGGAATCTCATGAAAGGGAGGTGTAGCTTTTCCGCAAAGTTGCCCTCAGAGGCTTCCCTCATCCAGATTGGTCCTGAGGAGGGGGACTTCTACGCCCTAGCCCGAGAGTCAATCGTGGACATCTACAATTCTGAGGATGGGCGTGTTACTCAAACGCTGCAACATGAGAAACGTGTCCTCTGTATGGCTATGCACCAGGTGGGGGCCGCTCTTCATCAGTATTAAGGCTGCTCTTAGTGCTTTTAGTGGCGTTGTCTAACTGACGCAAACAAAACCACACTTAGTTCCGTGTTCTTTTTGAGGATTCCTTGCTTTGATTCCTTGCTTGGATTGTCGACCGCTGACGTGGGTGCCGATACTGAATCATTCACGCAGAAAAGCTTCATGGTGACGGCTGGTGAGGGTGCTGCGATCCAAGCATGGGATCTTCGCACAGGGAAAGTTGCGTGTACCATTGCCAAGGCTCATACAAGCAGAATAAAGGGGGTTTCTCTGCTGGGAGGGAGTCGAGATTCCGCATCAGATGAACTTCCCCGGCAGATTGCTTCTGCCTCCTCAGACGGGCTAGTTCGGGTCTGGGACACAAGAGCTGCCGAGAAATCAACTCCACTGATGGAAAGTGCCACGAAGTCCCGACTGACATCCCTCATCACCTGTGGAACCCTGCGAAGTAAGATCCTTCCATTATTTGGTCTCTTGGAAGTCTTGGATAGCAAGTAGGTCGTGATTGTATCCTCGCTGGTCTGTTCTTAATGATTTTATCCTGTCCCACGCAGAGAACGTCCGTGCAGAAATTGGGAAGGATGTCGCAGATGGCGTTGCAGCCACCTCCTTCAAGAAACAGGTGGCTCAGAAAGCGCCAGCCCAACAAAAGAAACCTATCCAGGAGGTGAAGGAGGACAGCACTTTGCCTGAGGAAGCGAAGAGCGAGAAAGCGAAAAGGTCAGGGAAGAGAAAGAGCAAGCCGAAAGTAGTTGTCCACATAAGTTCAAGCAAGGAGAACAGTCGGAAGAAGCGGGCCCGGAAGGGATAAGAAGTGACGTGCCAGATATATGAGTGTTTGAGAATGTTGTGCATCATCCTCAATCCGCCCACAGATTGTTTGGCCAGCGCGAGCTCTGGCAAACATATGACCTGTTGCAAGAGACTTGCCTGGATGACCCACGTCCCTGCGGGTTGAGAGCTCCCCTAGTCCGGGTTCTGGCTCCAGCACTCAAGCCACCTACTCTATAGCGCAACAAGCAGCAGGAAGCATGAATACAGCATTGGAAGATGAGCGGACTGACTGGCGGGCGTTAGACACGCGGGATCTCGAGGACCAAGGGGCTGGGATATCATTCTCCAAGTTCTACATTCCTTGTCAGCGCAAGTGGGAACACAGACCGAGCATGCAGGGCAGCGGGTAGGCAGTGGAACGTGTCACGTCTCCCAGGGATTTTTTTACTTGGTTTTTGACAGCGAGCTTTCATGCGCTTGTAGGCAACTGGGCAAGCACACCTCGTTTTGCAATCCCGCTGGTGCTCAGTCAATCTTTTGTTGCAGCTTGTCCCAGACTCTGGCATTGGCTCGGCTGGAACACACTGACGACTGGCTGTACTGCCCGATCCATTGGCTCCGGCAGAATTCAGGATATACATAAAACTGAGATGGGCGCCTCCCATTCGCTGCACCTCGAACTGGGAGACTGACGAGCAGTCAGGGAATTAGGATGACCCGGAGGCTGGAGCCCAACTGCAATTGGTTCTCTCCGAGACAGCATTCAGGGGAGCGTACAGTACGAGCTCGGAATAGAATTCCACAGAATCAGATCCACTACCTGCTGTACTGGACTGCCCCGCCCCTGCCCTCATCAAGCTGTGTTTCGCATTGTGTACCTAAAATTCTGCGTCTCTCATTCCCCTTGAATTAAGCGACTTTTCGATTTGCTGCCCGAATTCGCCGCTAGGTCAGATTCTGGAGCTTGTAAACGCCAATAGCATGGCTAGGCGCAGATTCAAGCATAATTCTGCGCCCGGCCGATAACCGATTCCGATTCCATAACAGATACATCCTCCCGAGTCGCTTGCCCTGCCCCGCCCACGCGCCAACTGCGTGCCGATTTTTGCCATGCCAGCAGCGCCAAACCTTGATCAGCGCCTGCCATCATGATTTCACGTCCACCTGCGTGTGCTTATCACTGCGGCCATTCCATGTGACGCCTGGAGGGGACCAGGTGCAGCTCCCCGGCTCGGCCGGCCCGGTACCGTGGCACTGGTCCGGCCCGGACCTGCTTCCGCGCACTCCCCCGGACCGCCCGCCCGGGCGGTCATGCACCTGGTCCTGTCTGCGACCAGGTTCCTTCCCGCTCTTTCCGCAACAGTTTCCGTTATGTTAGCACGCGGCCGTCGCCCGTTGTCCGTGCGCGGTGCGCGGTGCGCGGTGCGCGTCTCAGATCCGATTAAACTACATTGCCCGATTCCGACATTTCTTGCTAAACAACGGCACGCGTCCGGACTCCGTCACATTTCAGTCAGGACTCTTTTCTTGATTCCAGAATTTATTATGGCATTCGTATGCAAGCTTTTTCTTATGTTTCTTTATACGGGAATTACAGTACAAAGTCAGACAAGGTCATAGAAACAAGGACGACACATTCAATGTTGATTAATTGTAATCCTTCCTTTTGTTTTTTGATTTAGAGCCCGATAGCCAATCATTCAAATCGGGCATGATTTCAGTATCTTGTCTCTTCAAATACCTTCGAAAGGCATGCTGTTTATAAGCTTTGCCTTCTTTAAAATTATCACGAAAACCGGATGCCCGATTCTCTTTAGTCACGCTTTATGTAAAGAATATTATGAAAAATTAGAATAAATTAGTAAGCTTGAAGGAGTCATAAGTGAATGTCCCTAGTTGATTCGAGGTAGCACATGGAATAAAAAAGAACACCTTGCTTGCATTTTGCTTCATAATCTTTGGAGAAATTTAAGTGATGTTGTTTCATCACATGATGTTTTCAAAAAAAGTGATCTGAGAAATTTGATAGAATTTATGATTCGATATTCCTGTTTATGACTCAATATTCTATGTAGCATTTTGTTTTTTTGATAAGAAAGTGAAGTTCCAATTGAATTCAAGCAGCTTTTAAGTAAGTGGTGTAGTGAGTACCTAACATCAGGATGACCTGTAATATTACGATACATGGAGAAGAGCGTTAATCCGACAGCTAGTCCCGTTGCAGCAAACAATGGATAAACCTACAAGCAAAGCACAAAATTCCATTCGCTAATAAATTCCATGATTTTTCTCTCATAAAAGATTTTTTATTCTATAATATGATAAAGTCTTAATGTACTTGGCAAGAGATATTCTGAAGTGTCACTCACTTCAGGGATAATCCAAGTGAATCCTTTTCTGCCTGGAGACATGTTTGTAGATTTTGTGAATATTAGTGAATATACCTATCTCATAAAGAGGGAAATGACAAATTCGATACCCTGGGGACCTTTCACATGCCAAGCGACCAGTTCTGTACTTTCTAAATTTGAACAACAACCGCATTACTCGTTGGATGAACCGATTCAACTCACGTCTTTTAGGATTACAACTTACAGAGTGAACGGCAATTGCGGATTCCAGAATCCAGGAAAGAAAGACCGTGGACCGAGCCTGGCCAGGCAGTACGCGTGGGACCCGAACCAGCTGGCCGGTTGCCAGGCCTGGCAACCGGTCTGGTCTCCGGGTCGTCGTTGCCTATTATGAAGTCATGTATGTACATACATACCTAGGTACTCACACGGAGCACATGTCCCGTCCTATGTACGTAGATGGGGTTCTCGATCGATGCATACAAGTCCTTGATGAGGCGAGGCGAGGTGAGAGGAGGTCCTTGAGACTCAACAACCCACCTTGATTGATTTGATGTATGGTTTGGGTAGCTTTGAAAATTGGTGGGTGGAAACTACTTCTTCATCGTCATTTTCATTTTGTAGAAGGTGATTTGTGTCGATCTTTACTCCAAGAGGCCAGCTTGGTTGATGAGGAGATATCCAGCTAGTTTTTCATGTGGAGTGGAAGTCCCCGGGAGACGTTTGATCTAAGCACCGTCGCAAGTGCTTGATCCATTGTGCACGTGTCCACAAGGGGGGCCTCGGGAACCAGAACCGCACACCACGATGAAACACATGCGAACGAACTCCGATGGAGAATCCACATAAAAACTGCAATAAACGAGCGATCCAAAAGCGGCGAAGTGGGCATGCGTTCAGCCGGTGGGTCGCGCCGCGACCGACAGCCGGTCCCGGAGGTTAACCGGGATCCGGAATCAGGACCCGGTGCAGACCACCTGCTTCTCTCCCCTCTGTCCGGGCACACGTTTCGCAACTAACTCGGCTGTCCCCGCCTCGGGACAGTACCTGACTTAACCGCAACGTTGCGAACGGCTGGCGTGCGTCCAAGCGACACGTGAATGCCGCCAGAAGCGTGCGCTTCGGCGCGATGACGCAAGCACCGCGTACCGCGCACCGCGCACCGCACCGCCGCGCTTGGAGCGCCGAATCGATATTTCTGTCCGAGCGGCAGTCCCGGGCCTGCAGGCCCGGGGCCAGGTGCAGGGAACCCACTGTTGGTGAGGGAGCGCGGCAGCTAGCCCGGCTCGGTCCCGAAGTCGCAAGCCTCGGTCCCGGGCCGAAGCAGGGTCGGTGAGAGGGCAAAATACCAAAATACCAAAGTGCTGCACGATGATGGTGGGCGACAAAGGATATATGAGAGGCCAGGCCAGGCCAGACGAGGTAAGAGGAGCGCAGCCGGATTTGGGCCCACGGGATCGGGCCGCCACATTGGCTTTCCCTGTTGCTGTTGCTGTTCCTGCTGCTACTGCGCCTTTCGCTGCTTTGCCGCTTTGCTGGGTGCTGGGCTTCGGCCTCCTCCTCCTCCTCCATCTCCAGCGGCCGCTTGTTGGGCGGGCGCTGATCTAGGATCGGGGCTCTCCCATCAGCTCCGCGTCTCCAGTCTCGGTTTCGTCTTCTTCGTCCCCGTTGCAAGAAGCGAAGGGAGCCCCGGCGGGCCCCCACATCTCTCCTGCCTGCTCTGCTGCACCCCTTCTCTTGCCCCTCCAACCTGCTGCACCACCTAGTGTTGCTACACCCTCGGGCTGGCCGCTCCATCTTCCAAGTCTCGTGCTCTGTCGTCTCTCTGTCCTAAGCCAGGCCCGCCCTCCCTCTCCATTCTCTCCCCACCTCCTCTCCTGCTCGTTCAAATCTTGGCCTCTGCTCCCATTTCCCACATCATCCCATCTCGCGCTCCTCTGCCTCCTGCTCTTCTCCTCTTGCCCTCTCTGGTCTGCCCCGCTCCTGCTCTGCCCGGCTCTGCTCTGCCCGGCTGCCCTCCAGGCTCCGGCGCCCTCGGTGGGCCAGGATTGCTTGTCGGGTGGGCGGGAGGCGTCGCTGAGGCCCGGATCGTGCTCCACGCCGGGTGCCTGCCTTCTCGCCAGCGACCCTCCGCAGCTTCGGTGATATCATATCTCCGGGCCCTGTTGCCGGTGAGTGGGAGCCCTGCCCGATGCGCACTCAAGCTTGCACTCGGCAGGCTGAATTTTGGGATGCGGGGCGTGAGCTGCGCCGCTTGCGGTAGAGGGGGATTATGGGTGGAATGTCAAATTTGTGGGCGGGGAATGAAAGTCGTTTGAAGCGTACCGTCTCGTTGCGCACTCGTGCCGGGCGGTGGCCTTAATTTAGTCACCCTGTTGGATGGATGCAGGAATCCGCAAACATGGTGCTGTGGGTTTTCGGGTACGGGTCGCTGGTGTGGAGAGCTGGCTTCACTTATGATGAGCGTGTTGTGGGCTACATCAAGGGCTACAGACGAGTCTTCTACCAAGGCATGCGTTGCCTTGGGGTGCTGGCTGATGTGCTTTTCTCTGCTTGCATGACGTGGCTCAATTCGTTGTGTTTTTGTCGGGATGTCAGGCAGCACGGACCACAGAGGTACTCCCGAGAACCCCGGGAGAACGGTCACCTTGGAGCCGGAAGAGGGTTCTATTTGCGTGAGTATTTCGAAGCTCTGGATCTGAAAGTGGCGTGGGTGGGTTTCTGTTGGGGGTTCCAGTCATGCACGAGCTACTGGAGTGGTAGATGGTGGTTTTACCCTTCCTCTATTCTTGCATGGAGGGAAGCAAGACTGGAGGAGGCTTCACTTCTAGTCAGGGTCATTTGTCGTTTCTTGTCCAACCTGCAGAGGTCCCCTTTCTAAGGGATGGGATTGTCTGGGCTGAATGTTGCTGGGGCATTCTGGTTACAGTTGTTGGGTGAGAATGTGTGTTAGTTGCTGGGAAGAGAAGGTGGACTGACGATATTTTTGGCCCTGGACGTGGCAGTGGGGGGCAGCTTACAAGGTTTCTGGCCACGACGCGGAACAGTTAACTCTCTCGGTAAGCCTCAAGCTCGGTTGATCATGGCATTGTACAAGACTGAAAGCACTCTATAGTGGATATTCGTCCTTGGCCGATTGTGGGCATGTTCCTACTCTGTGCAGTATTTGAATGTGAGGGAGAGGGACTATGATGTGAAGGAGTACATCGATTTCTTCACTGTAAGTGCAGGACACAACCAGCTGCAGGAGTTCATAAGTGCTGGTGCATTGCATTTTCATAGCTGCAGTGGTCTGTACCTCACATTTCTTTGGCTTATCCCTGCAGACGGAGTCTGCAACAGAGCCCGCGATCACAGGTGTTCTGGTGTACATTGCGACGTCAGACGCAACAAAGAACAGAACCTACTTGGGGCCTGCTCCATTGGAGGACATGGCAAGGTAAGCAACACATTGCTCAGACGTATTGTAAGTGAATCAGCTGTTTCCAAATTCCGACTCTTACCCGAGGAATTCAACAAATCCAGCCAAATTGCCAAAGCATCTGGTCCATCTGGACCTAATTACGAGTATCTTTTCCGTCTGGAAGAGGCACTTCTTGAAATTGGTAAGACCTTGCGCATTGCCTTTGTCATTTGAATGAACTGCTCTCAAGTGCTTTCCCGGAGCTCTGCTTCATTGCATTTCCAAGAGGATGACCAGATCTGAATGTTCTTGTCCACAGGTTACTGCGATAAAGAGATAGTTGAACTCTCTAACGAAGTAAGAAAGCTGATGGGTGGCTATAACAGCTTGAGTTTCAAGTTGGGTGGCGGATGTTCCAATGGAAGTACGTTCAAGACAACAATCAAGAACGATATCCTCAAGAATGGCTTCACCAGAAATGGTGTCCTGAAGAACGGTGTGAAGTCTTAACGACACACAACGGCAATTCTTCTCCTTTTTGGTAGTCTAACAGTATCAGACTCGCAGCCAAGGGCTTTCACTTATGACTCCCAGGTTTGCAAGAATTGACACAGTTTTGTTAGGCCATCGCATTGAAGTGGTCAAACTGACCGCCGATTGGGTACACAGGTAGCTATTCACCTGACATTTTGTAGCATATGTTCTTGTATTCTAGATTATTTCATTCCTTAATAGGTAGAGGTTATACCTAGTTATGGCTCTGCTGTTTGCAGCTGAACTGTTTATGCAAAGCATTTGTTACCTATTCAACAATTGTTAGCTCTTCCTATTTAGCAAATGTTTCCAGTGTCAGCGCTTGTCGTTAGAACCCTCGCTTCAAACTGCCTGCAGATGTTGAGGATCGTGTCTGCTCTTAAGTGCACGAAATCTTGTGGGTTTGTCTAATGAGTTTGATTGCATGGGAAACCTTCCACTTTCCTTTAGCAACATGGCAGGTCCTTGTGCTGAAGATAAGCTCGACGAGGATATATGCTACAGCTCGTCAATGTCCATCTTTAAATCCGAAAGGACAGTGCTCTGTACAAGCAAGAACGTGTTGAGAACACGTTTGGTTGCCACTGTACCCCAGAATCTCAGGCCGAATGGTGGCCACAAAGAAGAACGTTTTTACAGTTGAACATTTGCCACCTGTCCTCATGCTAGCTAGCTAGACCTACCCACAAAAAGATCAACCGTTTTGACATTGTCGACAGCACTGCCTCATTGTCTTCATACACCAGTGGAAAGTACTGCGCCAGCCATGGTGTCAAGATCATGAGGGAAAAAGACCCTGCGCAAGGGAGCAGGAGCTGTTTAATCATGACAACCGCATTGTCTTGCGTGCTCACTAAGTGCACCACGTCTGATTGAATATGGAGTTGCAGAGTGAAGAGTCTCGAGGAGCCGAAGTGCGATCATACCTACAGGTGTTTTCGTACAAAGATCTGGCAAAGCTCCCAACATCAGCAACTTTCCTGTAACCAGCTACAACCTCAAATACTTGCCTGCACAGTGCGGAGGGCGATTTGACAACCATTAGCGGGGGAAGGGACCCTCACCATAAGCCGCAGCTACTCCCATGCAGTTAAACGTCACCTGACTTGGCAAGGTTCATTCCGACTCTTGACTAAACACTGAGGGTCATGCTTCTCTTTCTTCTTGGAAGGCCAAGTCGTTGAAATATGACTGAAGCCTGCATGGGTTGGCTTGATCTCACAATATGGAGAATCGGTCTCAAGCATCATTCTTTCGGCAGGGATACCAGACATGACCTGAAGATTATCCACAGTCTTCAGTGAGCATCCGTTGATACCTGTGGCAACGCAAAGTTCAGTTGGAAATGTTCCATGTACTCGGAAACAAATACTTGCCTGTGCATTTCGGAACAAAAAGTCACAGATCTCAGAGCCCAGGCAAAACTCCTCTGCAAGCATATTTTAGTTGATAAGGAGCTCCTGACCTATGTATAGATTGTCAAACCCTAAGATCTGATCTCTTTCTTCAGCACTCCCAGTAAATGAGTGAACAACCCCACCCTGAAATCTGCACAATATAACAGATGGATGAGTCCTCGATACTCATGCAAAATCCTTCCGTCCACCCGCCTACTACTATCCAAATTTCAGAACATTGAGTCGGTTCACCAATAACTCTGTGGAGCTTAGGAGAAAAGCACCTGAGCTTGTTGCGCTTCAAGATATCAAGAAAATCACTTCCTGCAGCACGCATGTGCAGAAACATTGGCAGGTTCGTGGATTCGGCCAGATAGAATTGTTGCTCAAAGTACCTGCAAAATCGTCCACAATCTGAGCAACCGCCTTGTAACATCTCAAAGTGCTGCTGTACGGTACTACCAACCAAAAACCAATGATACACAACAAGCTAGAGAAACGGCACACGAAGGCCATGTTTGACAGACCAGGAACCGAAACCTTACTTGCGTTGCGTCTCTGCAGGACAAAATTGGAGCCGGTCATAATCCAAGCCGCACTCACCAATAGCAACGACCTGGAGAAGAAATATACACCTTAAATACCCCTACTCCTCAGTGCCCCAAATTCTCGAGTACTACATTCTACATCAACAGCTGCCCAGCACCCTAACAATCAACGGACAGCATGTATACCTTGCCTCTGGCAACTCCTTCCCTTGCAAGATTCAAAAGGTCTTGCAAATGTTTCTCTGGATCCCCACTCTCTTCAAACTCCTATGACATCCACTTGACGAATTCAAAAACCTTGCCGGACACCGCAACAGTAAGGAAGCTTAGCATCAGCTAACAAAGCAGCACTACCTACAATTCTGTCATGTCAAGTACCGTGCATCTTGTTGGATGCACCCCCACAGTGCAGAAAAGCCGACCTGCGGAGATGGGCTGCGAATGCATCAGTTTGCTGAAGCAGCAGGCAGCACTTCGAAACAGAAGCAACTGTGGCAGAGCCTCTGTTGCTTACCATCGGTATCAGCAAGCGCCAATGCCTCCTTGGATTCCCGCAGCGACCCCCCAGTCACCTGCAGAGCCAAACAGCTCTCAGCCTCCATTCCAGACCCATCCCAAACTCCAGCTCCTGGTGCAACACATCAGAAAATGCAAAACTCACAATGACACGGTTCACGCCAGCATCCCACGCCCGCCTTAGGATAGCTCCCATGTCGGGGCCGTGACACTGCTTCCCATGATACACACCCTTGAACACGCCATCTGCAATCAGGTGAAAAAAACAGGCAATGATTCCACACGCAACCCAACATCACCACACAGACGGCTGAAAGTGCCGCATTTTCCCCTCAAACGCAAGTGCAGCAGTGGGACCGAGGACTCCACACCTGACAGATTGGCTCCTATGTCTGCAGATTTCTTAGACACACGCATACAAGGACAGGCGTCGCAACCGTGTTAGCCCAGACCCGCAGAAAACAGTGGTGAACCAGAGTGCAGGGAAGCCAGACGGCAAGCAGCGAGACGTACCGATGAACTTCAGGCCAGCCATGTTTGATACGAAGTACCTTCGTCGGCTCCTGCAGATGCAAAACCAAAGACCCACCAGAAGAAACAGCTCCTTATTTTGTTTTGTTCCAATTTCACAATGTGCCAATCCAGTCATTCCCGGCCCTATGTACACAACTTAAAATGAATCCCGCTTTGAATCTCGGTTCAGCTGAAAACGTTCTACACGCCTTCCCTCTCCCTGGTGCCTTGTGCTCCGTTGTGGTGTGTCATGGGGGAAACGGGGGAAACGGGGGAGTCGGGGGAGTCGGGGGAGACGAGGGAGACCTCCGCTCCACGGGCAGATCTACTGTGCTTTGCAACCTGGCAGAGCGCAGTGGACGAGGGCTTCTGGCAGCGGCTGGCCAATTTCAAGCTGAACACGCAGCGGCTGGAGGAGCATCCTGTGCCCATCACGGGCTTCTTCGCTCCATGCGGCCACTCGAAGCTGCCGTCACGCATGCAGCTCTTGTCCGAGTCGATGCCAGCGGAGTCTGGGGACGTCGAGGAGGTGTCTTGGAATCGGAACCGCTGCCCGGCGCCGGGAACACTTTACACCGCTAATTCGCTGGAGAACTTCAAATCATTGGACGGAAAAGCACTTCTGGAAGGTGCAGCTCGGCAGGTGTAGTGCCACTGGTCATGGAGGAGCTTGCCTTGACGAGTCTGTGTGAAGTTATGTTGTTCGGATGATTGGAATCTGATGACTGCGTGAATTTGTTACAGATATGGGATGACATCCGATCTGGGCGAGCAGAGGAGTCCAGTAACCTGCTGAACCGTTTCCTGGTGATTTCCTATGCGGATTTGAAGAAGTGGATTTTCTACTACTGGTTCGCATTCCCGGCGATTGTCCTTCCGACCCCAGCCACTATTTCCTCTGTGAAGACGGCCTCTGAGTTTTGGAGCTCAGACCAGGTAGATTGTCTGTCATGTTGGTTGCAATTGGCAACGAGTACCTGGCTCGATGTGCCTGATAGTTTGTTCACTAATGTTCTGGCTGTTTTCGCAACAGGCTGCCGGTTTCCTGTCAGCTTGTAAATCTTGGAGGGAATCAAAATCGGAGGCATGTAAGTCAGTCAGGCTGAAGTGGTGTAGTTGTGCTAGGGATCTTCAGGAGGAACTTGTTAATGGCTGCGATGCATCTTGTTCATCATGTCTTGGTGCGTAGCTAGTAGGTTTTGTTTTGACCGTGGGGACCTCGTCTACAGGCTCGCCTTTTTTCCTTCTGCACAAGAGCCATGATGACTCTGTGACAGCAAGGCCATTGGGTGAGTGGCGTACCTTGAAGCAGGCCGGTGGCGAGGTTTGTTCGACTCCCTGCCTAGCTCGTCAAATGCCTTGCATCGTTCTTGCAGTGCCCTCGGTTAAGTTGTCGACTTCTCATGTACAACATTATCACATACTAGTAGTCGTTGCGGGCACACGCAATTTCTTTCCATAGCTGTTCAGCTACGTACCTTGACACTGAAAACGGTGGCTGTGTGGCAGATTGTTTGTGCATTCTATGATCCCTGCCACTCCAATAAAAATCCAGGATGGCCTCTTCGAAATTTCCTTGCTCTGGCTGTCCAACAGTGGCAAGTGACGGACCTGCGAGTGCTGTGCTACAGAGAGACACGGGGGCAACCTGATTTCCAGCACAGTTTGGTTCTTGATGTTATTCTTTCAGAAATTCCAGGTAAGTGGTTGAGGGTATTCTTCTGTGGATATGTAAGGGCTTAGCTGCAAGGTTAGAAGCGCCTCACCATAGTTGGACGGTTTTGCAGAATGGGAAAATTCGAATTTGGAAAGCATTGGTTGGGAGATAAACAGCCGGACAAAGAAGTATGGGCCCCAAATTGCTGACCTGGGCGCTGTACTCGACCCCGTCAAGTGAGTTTCATGGGTGCATGTCAATTGATCTTTTTGGCAGAATCCTCAGTCTGAGGGAACCTTACTGCTCTCAGGCTAGCTTCATCAGCTGCTGACCTCAACTTGAAGCTGATGAGGTGGCGCTTGTTGCCATCTTTGAACTTGGAGCGTCTATCGTCCACAAAGTGCTTGATTCTTGGAGCGGGTACATTGGGCTGTCAGGTTGCACGTGATCTGATGGTAATGTTAGTCTTTAAACTTTGAGGAGGGTGAAACTTTTTCAAGCACTACTGACTTCATGAAGCACAGTTTGTAATGTTCTCACTGACTCTGTATAGATTCCTGATTCACAGGCTTGGGGTGTAAAGCATATCACACTTGTAGACAGCGGGCGTGTAGCAATGTCCAACCCTCTTCGACAGTCTCTATATACTTTTGAGGACTGCCTTAAAGGTGGTAAACCGAAGGCAGAAGCAGCAGCTGTGAATCTGAAGCGTATCTTCCCTGGTGTGGTAGGGGGACTGATCCTGAGCTGTTGCTGGATGCTATACAGTTTTGGTTAGCTTTCCATTAGTCCTGTGAGTTGCAACCTAGATTGCTGAGAAGCTACAGTTTGTCAGACTGACATGCATCCTGTAGGAAGCAAGAGGGGTTCAAATGACAATCCCAATGCCTGGCCACAGTGTATCGCAGCAAGAGGAAGCTCATGTGAAAGAGCAGTGTAGGCAATTGAAACATCTGGTGGATGAACACGACATTGTGTTCCTGCTAACTGACACAAGAGAGAGTCGATGGTTGCCAACCCTCTTGTGTGCAGAGGGAAACAAGGTGATTGGCTTTGAGTGGATGTTCGTATATTGTGTTTGTGGTGCAGTCTTTGTTATGCTGAGTGGCCACAGAATAATATTACAAAGGCTTTGGTGCAGATTGCAATAAATGCCGCGCTGGGTTTTGACACTTTCTTGGTCATGAGACATGGAACAGGGCCTACGTCTGGTCAGCAGGATGGATCTCTACCTAGATCACGTTTGGGATGCTATTTTTGCAATGACGTGGTTGCTCCACAGGATGTGGGTATTTTGTTCCTGTGTTGGGGGTCATTTCGTCCTTGACCTTGTTTTGACTGTTCGGAGAACTGTGAGTGGACACAATGGTGAAGGTTGTGAGATCTGCTGTGATGCAGTCCATGGGGCAGCGAACTCTTGATCAGCAGTGCACTGTGACCAGACCGGGTTTGGCTCCAATGGCAGCTGCTCTTGCGGTGGAGCTAGCTGTGAACATCTTGCATCATCCTGATGGGTTTGGCTCCTCCCCTGCTCTTGCTCCCTCCGGTGGAAAATTATAATGCTTTAGGTGGCAATATCTTCTCATGATCTCACCCAGCCTTAAGGGTGTCGTGTTGTTGCAGCAATAGCGCACCCGCAGATCCTGCCACTCCAATTACAGCTAGTACCGATGAGCCACTCGGCATTCTACCTCATCAGGTCAGAGGGTTCGTGGCCCATTTCGCACAACTAGTGGTGACAGGCCACGCCTTCGACAAGTGTACTGCCTGCTCTAGTATGGTAAGTGTCGACATACATTCTGTGCCTATTCTCTCTTGGTTTAACCTGTTGGATCTTTTTTGAAACAGAGGTGGTATGGCTAACGAGCACGAAATGTGCAGGTGGTGGAGGAATTCCGTAAACGAGAGACGGATTTTATTTTGGATGTGTTAAATTACCCAACTTATTTGGAAGATCTAACGGGCATCACAGAGTTAGTTGCTGCTACTGCTGCTTTAAATGTAGACTGGGATGAGGAGTAGAACACTCGGACAGGATGCAGGTGGATTGGTATAGCCCGGGCGATTGGAAATTGGATCCATTTGTTTCGCTGATCCATCTACAGCCCCAAGACCTGGCCAGGAATTCTGACAGTCCTTTGATAACCTTCAGTCTGGTGCTGTTTCAAAGTATGTCTGCAAGCAACCAAGAAGACTCTCTGCCGGTGCTAGTTCTTTGTTGGTAGTCGGTGCCTAGATGCAGGACTTTTAAAGACCTTCCGTTCAGTTCAGAGGAGGACCTTCTCTTTTAAGTAGGTACAAAGACCCATATGATCACCTATATTAAAGATATAATTTTCATATTATTGGATAATGACAGCAGTTTTTGGTCGTGTTAGGGCAGATGGTGATGTTTCGCACCAAATGTTTGTCGCTGAAAGCGCATTGTTGAGCATGTCAGGATGATGCTGGTGGTGCCGCAGCCTTGACGTGCCGTGTTGTATGTTACAGGGGCTGCGGGTTGCAGTGTGATCACTCCGACGTGGTGAGGTGAACCATGAGCGTCAGAAATTCCGCAAAATCCAGCGCCCAGTCTCCACTGGTGTCCCCGCGCCGCATCAACTCCCTGAGCTCCGCCTGAGTGCACTCCAAGCCGCGCAGCATCATCCCCGTGCCCAGCTCCTGGAGCGAGATGCGCCCGTCCCCGTCCCGATCATACGCCCTGAACTCCGCCCTCAAGGCCTGCAGCTGCGCCGGGCTGATCCGCGGCGCGTCCCCCGCCCCAGGCCCCAGCCGCCCCATGAGATTCAAAAACTCCCCGAATTCCAGCGTCCCGTTCCCGTCCAAGTCCCCCGCGGCGATGTACGCCCGCACCTCCTCCTCCTTCACGTCCTGCCCCAGCAGCCGCAGCAGCGTCCCGAGCTGGTCCGCCGTCAGGCTTCCGTCCCCGTCCCGGTCCAGCAGGTTGAACTTCTCCCGGTACGCGGCGATCTCCTCCGGGCTGAGCTGGGGGACCGGAAGCGAGGCACCGGGAACCGGGGTCGCCGGTGCCGCTGGCGACGCGCCGGCGCCGGAGGCGGCGGCCATGACGATGAGGAACTCCGGCAGACTGAGGCTGCCGTTGCCGTCCAGGTCGCCCTCGCCGATCATGGCCGCAACCTCGGCCTCGCTGGCCGTCTGGCCAAGACGCCGCAGCGCGGCGCTGAGCTCGCGCGCGCTGATGCTCCCGTCGCCGTCGGCATCGAACAGCGCGAAGACATGGGTGAAGTGCACAAGCTGCTCCGGCGAGAGCCGCGGCTGGAGCTGGGAGCCCTGTCCATGGCCGCCGCCGGTCATCATGTCCAGGAACTCGGCGAAGTCGAGAGTGCCGTTGCCGTCCGCGTCCGCCTGGGCCATGACGGCCTGCAGCTCCGCCTGGCTGAGGTTGTGGCCAAGCAGCCGCATCGCCGTGGCCAGCTCGTGCGTCGTGATGTGGCCGTCCCCGTCCCTGTCGAACACCATGAACGCCTCCTTCAGCCGGGAGATGTGCTCCAGGGTGAGCTGGTGCGAGATCGACCCCGACACGCCCTGGCAGGTGAGCTCGTGATGGGTGTACATGAGGTCCAGGAACTCGAGCATGTCGATGACCCCGTCCCCGTCCACGTCCGCGCTGTGCATCATGGCCTGGAGCTGGGCGGGGGTGGGGCTGTCGCCCAGCAGCCGCAGCGCCACGCCCAGCTCGTCGATGGTGACGCCCCCGTCCCCGTCCCGGTCGAACGCCGTGAAGGCGTCCTTGAACTCGGCGATCCTATCGGGTGTGAGGTTGGGGAACCGGCGCTGCAGCTCCTGCTTCCTGGCGATGCATTCCTCGTCGTCCTCCGCCCAGGCGAGCACGTGGTTGAGCATGAGCAGGGCCTCGCCGCACAGGCGCTGCCCGGCCAGCCGCAGCGCCTCGGCCCGGTATTCCTTCCGCCGCCGCCGGAATTTCTCCTCCTGCTCCGGGAATTTGTCCAAGAGCCTGCTGCGCACGTCGATGTCGTCGAACTCGATCTTGAGGGGGCGGTCCTCCCGCCGGTCGAAGGGGCTGCGTGTCATGCTGCTGGCGTGGTCGATGAAGGTCCATCTGTCGTACGTCCGCCCGTCGCTGCCCTTCACCGGATCGCACATCACCTCCCAGGTGATGGGGTCGTGGTACCACTTGAGGGTGTCTGTTGAAGGAGTCTTCTTGGACTTGGTGGGTGGGTGATGGATGTCCGCCACAGGCGCTGGTGTTGCAGAGGCAGTGGCAGTGGCAGTGCCCCCTGTCCTTCTCTTCGAATGCGCTTCCAGTTCCGCCACGATCTTCAGTCCAGCGTAGCAGAAGACGGCGGTCATTAGTACTGCCACTCTGGACATGGTGGTTGCAATCTTGGCGTGATGCCATCACCTCCGCACAGACACCAGCTGCAACGGGGGATCAGGATGGTCATGACAGGACCAGGACTTACTTCCGAGAAGAACTGCCGCACTTCATCGGTCTGAGGCTCTGTTGCCTTGAGGAAGAAGAGAGCCTCGTCGATTTTGTTGGGAAACGCCTGCATCTCAGCCCGAACGGGCTGCCACAGCCCTTGCAGCTCCCGTTGGAGCACATCCTTCAGGGACGGCGCGCTGCTGCTTGTCAGAGCCTTGACAAGGCTTTCAACCCTGGACAAGGCGGACTCGAACTCCTCCTTGTTTTCAGGGCTCTTTATGTCCACCTGCAACCGAGCCCCAACCAGACCATGTCACTCCACCTCGCAGTACACCCAAGCACAAGCAATGCAAAACTTTCTACTTGCACCCAATCCACAAACATTCCAGTCTTCTGGACGTTAACCACGCACATTCAAGGCAGTGAACAAGATGGCTATCTGGAAAGGAGTGACGATGCGCTCACGCAGCAGCCGCAGCTCCGAGTGCACCCTCTTGGCATCCCAGACCGAGTCAAAGAAGCCCTTGCCCAGGATCTTATGCGCCTGCTTAGCCGTGTCCCGCAAATCCACCACCAACGCCTCTGCAACCAAGCAAGCATGACAAAACAAAGGCCTCAGCTTCGCCTCTTCCTTCCAGGCCCAATCAAAGCCCACTGCGTTGCACATACCATTAGCCCATGTTGCGGAGTTGTTACGCATCATGGTGTTGCCACTCAGCACCTTGATGTTCTCCTCCAGATTCCTCATCAACCCATTGAGCTCCGTCGCGACATCTTCCGTACCGCCGCCGCCATCCTGCTTCTGATCCCACAACCCCTTGCCCAAGAGCACGATTCTCAGCAGCGTCTCCGCACCAGAGATGGCCGCCTTCACGGCAGATTCCCCCATTCCTGCACTAGCACCCGGGACTGGCAGCCCGGCCGCAGGCACAGCTTGCTTTGAGGAGATTCGCTTCCAGAAGGCGTGGAGCCGAAGGAATCCGCGGGACGTGAGGGTCTTGGGTTTCATCCGTTCGAGGGGGGATTTGCACAGTGGGCTGCAACTGTCAGGAAGGTGCGACAAGCGCGTGAACTTGGTCATCAGCTTCCGAAGACCGGCATGCCGATTTCATCAATTCCAGATCACTGTAATCAAACCCACCATGGTCCCGGGCCCGGTACAGGAGTACAGGATGAAGCAATATGTGACACGATCACCAACATTTTACCCCTAACCCGATCAGTTGACGCGATTACTGTGCGTCTCGTCTGACACTCTGACTGTGTTCGAATTGCTGGGATCATAAAGTATGAGGTCCCCTCCCTGTGTGTGGCGCTTTAGAGCTGGGTCTAGGGTCCAGGCTTGGTTCCACAGCGCATGCTTGTGCGAATCTTACAGTTGGACACACAGGACGGCATGGCCTCTCATTGCTGCAACAGCTTTTGTGGACCCGTCAGACACAAATCGACCCCAATATATCAGGTTTTCCCAGGAAAGACTTATCGATGCCCTGTCTTCGAGGTGTGGACTGTTAGCAGAAAGGTTGGTCCTCGTGGTCTTGACCCTACATCTCAATGGAGCTTGTGGATGACTCTGACCTTAGCAGGCCTGGAGGGGCAACAACGGCTGAGACTGTCAGCAAACTTCGTGATCAGAGGCTACTCACTGATGAGGCTGTTCAGGCTCTGGGAATACTGATGGCATATTTCCCGGTCCCTCTTTAATACTGTGCTGACAAAGTATGGGCCTTCCTGCGGATGTATGCTTCTCATGCCCGGTTGCAAGACGCGATGGATGTGTTCACCATGGTGCCCAACCCAGAAACATTCACGTGGTCTGCCTATAATCTCTGAGGGCCCATGATTAGCACGGGCGAGCTGGACAGGCCATAGAACTTTATCATCAGTTGGGCAGCTCCGGTGTTGAATCCAGATGGTCGTGTGTTTATAGCAGCTCTAGTGCCAGGGTTAGAGACTTGAAAACGGGACAACAGTTGCATCCTGGTGTGTTGGACAGTGACGTTGAGCCGCGTTTGTTTCTTTCTAGTTGACATGTATTCAAAGTGTGGCAGCCTCGAGGATGCTTAGGGTGTGTTTCATGATGTCGGTCAGAAATATGTGGTGACATGGACCAGTTTGATAACAGGATATTGTCAGCAGGGCCTGGGTTAGAAATCCCTTCATGTGCAACGTTCAATGCAAGAAGAAGGCGTTGTGGCACCCGATGCTGTGACACTTGTATCCGTCCTCCAGGCATGTGCAAGTGTGAGTAATCCGGACTTGGAGACGGGAGAGCAGCTTCATGCACAGATTGGATCCAGAGCAAGGTCTTCAGGTTGATGTAGTTGTGGGTTGCACCCTGGTGAACCATGTATACATATGAAAATGTGGCATCCTCAATGTTCTCAGAAGAATGTGGTGAAATGGAATGCCGTGATAGCTTGATACTCCCACCAGGGCTTGGGACATGAATCCCTTCATCTTTAGGGTGCTAAGCAAGATGAAGGCCTGATTGCACCTGATTCTGTGACCTTCGTTTCTCTCCTGCAGGAATGTGCAAGCGTGGGTAACCCGGCTTTCGAGAATGGGAAGTGGCTTCATGGACAGATGGGAGAGCAAGGACTTCAGGCTGATCTGGTTTGAACAACGCTTTCGTAAACATGTGTGCAAAGTTCGGTAGCCTAAAGGATGCTCAGGTCGTGTTTTGATGGACCTCTGATAGGAGGATATCTCCAGCAGGGCACGGGTCAGGAAGCCCTTCGTCCCTACGGCCTTATGCAAGCCGAAGGCATCGATGCTGTTCCTCATTCTGTCACATTTGTTTCCCTCCTGCAGGCATGCGCAGGTGTTGCAGCTCTGCATCGGGGAAGCCAGCTTCATCTTCAAATTCAAGAAAGGGGCTCCAATGTCATGTCTTTGTGGCCATCAGTTCTGTCAACATGTATGCAAAGTCTGGGAAGCATGAGTACTGCGCAGCAGGTGCTTGATGCAGTAGCCGAAAGAGACTTTGTTGCCCGGAATGCCCTGATTGCGGGATACCAAGGAGACAGTAAGCTACCAACATTGGCAGATACCTACCTACCTACATACAGCTGTCCTTAAGCACCGGCTCATCCGGTAGCTCGCCCACCTAATCTATCTATTACCGCCTTGTCCGCATATTTATCGTCCTTGGGCTTCGGAAAAAAGGCCCAATACCTATCGTGCTTCCTTGGGCTTCGACAGAAGAAGAAGAATATCATCAAGTCCATTTTATTTATGTCCGATAAGGACGGATTTCCATCATGCGACTTTGGTACCTTGACAACTTACACCATGGTGTGTCTAAGCTACTTGCAACATTGGTACCTTGACAACTTACACCATGGTGTGTCTAAGCTACTTGCAACAGAGCGTCCACTCTCGTTAGGCACCCTATCTAAGTACCGATCTAAGCACAGAAGGCCTAATAACGATGTTCTTATAAATGTGTATCC
This sequence comes from Anthoceros angustus, assembly GCA_010909165.1. Taxonomy (NCBI): domain Eukaryota; kingdom Viridiplantae; phylum Streptophyta; class Anthocerotopsida; order Anthocerotales; family Anthocerotaceae; genus Anthoceros; species Anthoceros angustus. Next base: position 281,719 of record MU008213.1, read on the forward strand.
ATTTGGCCTAAGCTATTTAGACACACAGAAGGCCCTTGTTGTTTGCCTTCATGACAAAAAGTAACAAGAGTGGGTTTCCAAATGCATGTCCAAATGGGTCAGGCCAAATGGACACACATTTATGAGAATGCCATTGTTAAGCATCCTGCACTTATGAGAACGCCATTATTAAGCATCCTGCACTTCGATCATAGAAATCCAACCCAAATATGATGAGATATGACTAGCAAATTGTATTAGGAAGAGTAAAGATTATTTTTACGATATTAGAAGACACTGAGATGATTTATTGAGGTGAAAGAACGATGGAAAGAGACCATCTAGGAAGGGACAACAAATGGGGACCCGGGGGTCGGAGTGAAGAGGAGCAATTGAGCTCCCTACCTAAAGTGACCAAGCTGCACAATCTCATGCGTAGAATAAACGCCCGCAAACCACGAAGGAAGAGGAAAGGCATCACCCACCGTCGCCTTATGGAGAATCGCCGTTGAGGCCGCAAGAGCAATAGAAACCCGCTATCGGAGTATCTTAAGTACGAGAGGACGTACACTATGCTGCCCAGCATGGTAAGCTTTGGCACAAGACTTGATGAATTTGTCAAAGTCCTCAGCCATTGCCCCATACGTTTCTAGAGCAAGCGGGATAAAGAGGTGGCCCGCTTGCATCCTGCTATACTTACTATTTTTACGATATTAGTAGGAATGAATTGACTCGTCGAATATGAATTGTACATTTTGGAGTTGTTCAAATATATAACATCAAAAGGACTATGCAAATGCCTCAAGCCCTTCTTCTATTAGACCAAAAGTTGCTTATTGATCAGGTTCATCAATAAGCAACTTTTTATCTTGTTATCATGTTACTTTTACCATTGTTATCATGTTACTTTTATCATTGTTATCAACTTGTTATCATTAGACCTGATCTTCTACATTCAATTACAGTTATATCCTCAACTAATGAAGCTCTCACTAAACATGTTGTCAAAATTGTATATATTTTTCATGTTGGTATGGTTAACAAACAAGTTTCATACATCACACCATGTTTGGAGCCGATTTCGGACCTTATCTTGCTTATACGATCACTCACTTGGATATACTAAAATACTTTTTAATATTTCAACCAAATAAATTTTATTTCATAATAAATTTTTAATTATTTTAAAATATGTATTATTTTAATTTTAAAATTAAAAATATCTAATTTAGAACCCTCTAAATGGGACACTAAAGCGTACTTCCTAATATTCCCAATTGGATGGAGTCCATTGGAATGTATATGTGCGAGGTGTGAACAATGAAGAATGCCTCTAGAATTCGAACAAAGGATGGAGCGTTTCCGGTTGCAGGGCATTAGAACCACATAAGGATTTTTCTCACAATGCATCAATTTTCCATCGCCGAGGAGAACACGTGGTTGAGCATGAGGAATGCCTTGCTGCACAGTTACTCGCCGGGTGCCCCTTGGCATAGGCGCTAAATGGCCAGTCGCCATGCCTCGGCCCTATACTCTCGCCTGCATAGGCAATATTTGTCCTCCACCTCCGAGAATTTGTAAGGCTGCATGCCTTGCTGCAATTTGAAAAATTCATCATGCATATGATGTTTTCAAGCCTCGTGAGGTGTGAGCGGTGTACTTGGTAATCACTATTGTCTCACTAAAGTCCCACACACTAAGAGTCCGAGCTTTAAATACTTTAAAAAAATTTAAAACAGAAAGTATTCTTATAATCTTCATGGCCTTTTGCTTTCTACTTTCAACCCCTATATATTGTTCCAGTTGAAAGCAGCTCATCGATGGTGATGCCCCCATCCCGTGAGGGTTGAACAAGGTGAAGGCCCTGAACTCGCCCACCTTCTCGGGCGTGAGAGTCGAGAAACGGGCCTGCAGCTCCTGCTTCTTCGCCTGGCATTCCTAGTCATCCTCCGCCCAGGAGAGCACGTTGTGGAGCATCGGCAGCGTGTCTTCGCATAGCCGATGCCTTGAGGAATCTGAGGGCCTCATCGATTTTGTTGGGATGCGCTTCCATCTCAGCCCGCACAAGTTGCCACAGCCCTTGCAGCTCTTGTTGCAGCACATGGTTAAGGGATGCAATGCTGCTGCTTGTCAGAGCCTTGAGAAGGCTTTGAACACTAGACAAGGCGTATTCGAACTCCTCCTTGTTGTTGTTAGAAATGATTTATTACAACATATCAAAATATGTTATGAAGAGTGCCCTAAAAATAACAAACTTGTATACTAGAAAGCATTTTCTAGAAGATCCGAACTTCCAATCAATAGTTCATATCAACTTTACAAGGCTCTTAACATGGCTCTGATACCACATTAGGAAAAGAGTGAGCCTTTATTGAGAGGGAACACAACACTCCCATACAATATGGGTTATATGCACTAGGCACACAAGCACACAAGGACACTTGCACACACCACACACCACATGTAGGTGGGCTTGGCCTTATATAGTCCTAGCCTTGAATCCTATTGATCACTTGACCTTGAATCCTACTGGTCACTTGACTTGCCCTTTACTTATAGCATATTTCTTAGCTTTGAGTTTGGAAGAACTTGCGTTCTAATGCATAGTCTTTAGCCATGAGCTTGTGAGAACTTGTGAGCAGTTGCATAGCTCTTAGCCTTGTGCTTGAGAGAACTTGTGTGCAATTTAGAAGTCTTGATAGGAGTCCTTGCAGTGTATGTGAGTGAGGTGGTCTTGTGCTTGAGAGAACTTGTGTGCAATTTAGACGGTCTTGATAGTAGTCCTTGTAGTGTATGTGAGTGAGGTGCTTTGATCTTCAAGATCAATTGAAGGAAACCTAAGCATGATGTCAAAAAGCATGGAGACACATATAATGAAGAAGTTGGGAGGAGACACATATAATGAAGAAGTTGGGAGGAGACACATATAATGAAGAAGTTGGAAGGCACGAACTTCACATTGTGGAAGTTGAAGCTGAAGATGCTTCTCATCGACTGAGGACTATGAAAGTTCGTCGACAACGGCCTCGGAAAAACACCCACCGAAGCGGACACCGAGAAAGATGGAAAAGGATTGGCGACAATCTTCTTAATGTGTCTGATGACATACTCTCTCAATTGAGTGAGTGTAGAAGAGCATTGATGACAATCCTTCTCAATGTGTCCGATGACATACTCTCTCAATTGAGTGAGTGTAGAAGAGCATTGGCGACAATCCTTCTCAATGTGTCCGATGACATACTCTCTCAATTGAGTGAGTGTAGAAGAGCATTGGCGACAATCCTTCTCAATGTGTCCGATGACATACTCTCTCAATTGAGTGAGTGTAGAAGAGCATTGGCGACAATCCTTCTCAATGTGTCCGATGACATACTCTCTCAATTGAGTGAGTGTAGAAGAGCATTTGCGACTATCCTTCTCAATATGTCCGATGACATACTCTCTCAATTGAGTGAGTGTAGAAGAGCATTGGCCACAATCCTTCTCAATGTGTCCAATGACATACTCTCTCAATTGAGTGAGTGTACAACCTCAAAAGCAGCATGGACGACTCTCTGCAACATATATGAGAAGAAGAGCTTGGTGAATGAGATGTTATTGGAGCAGCAATTGCCAACTTCAAGATGGTCGAGGGTGACACCATTCAACAACATGTCAACTTGGTGGATCAAATGAAGGCGGCGGACGTCAAACCTTCTGAAAGAAAGGTTATCGTGGTGTTGCTGAGTAGCTTACCATCCGCATACAAGCAATTTGTGTTGGCCTTTAGAGCGTCGGTAGCGATGCGTCAAGCGACCAACCACCAACGCGTTGGATGAGGTGGTTGGGTTGCTCTACAAGAGGAGCTGGAGAATTCCTTCAAGAAGAAGAGAATGGAGACACATATAATGAAGAAGTTGGGAGGAGACACATATAATGAAGAAGTTGGGAGGAGACACATATATAATGAAGAAGTTGGAAGGCACGAACTTCACATTGTGGAAGTTGAAGCTGAAGATGCTTCTCATCGTGAGGACTATGAAAGTTCGGTGACAACGGCCTCGGAAAAACACCCACCGAGCGGACACCGAGAAAGATGGAAAAGGATTACGACAATCTTCTTAATGTGTTCGATGACATACTCTCAATTGAGTGAGTGTAGAAGAGCATTGATGACAATCCTTCTCAATGTGTCCATGACATACTCTCTCAATTGAGTGAGTGTAGAAGAGCATTGGCGACAATCCTTCTCAATGTGTCCGATGACATACTCTCTCAATTGAGTGAGTGTAGAAGAGCATTAATCCTTCTCAATGTGTCCGATGACATACTCTCTCAATTGAGTGAGTGTAGAAGAGCATTGGCGACAATCCTTCTCAATGTGTCCGATGACATACTCTCTCTCAATTGAGTGAGTGTAGAAGAGCATTTCATTATCCTTCTCAATATGTCCGATGACATACTCTCTCAATTGAGTGAGTGTAGAAGAGCATTGGCCACAATCCTTCTCAATGTCCAATGACATACTCTCTCAATTGAGTGAGTGTACAACATCAAAAAGCGGCATGGGCGACTCTGCAACATATATGAGAAGAAGAGCTTGGTGAATGAGATGTTATTGGAGCAACAATTGCCAACTTCAAGATGGTCGAGGTGACACCATTCAACAACACGTCAACAAGTTGAAGTGGATCAAATGAAGGCGGCGGACGTCAAACCTTCCGAAAGAAAGGTTATCGTGGTGTTCTTGAGTAGCTTACCATCCGCATACAAGCAATTTGTGTTGGCCTTTAGAGCGTCGGTAGCGATGCGTCAAGCGACCAACCACCAACGTTGGATGAGGTGGTTGGGTTGCTCCTACAAGAGCTGGAGAATTCCTTCAAGAAGAAGAGAATGGAGACTCGGTGCTCTTCTCAAAGAAGGGAACAACACGTGGGAAGACTTCACAAGCCAACTCAAGAAGGATCAAGGAGAAGGTGCGAAGAAAAGGTGTGGGGTACTTGCCATTATTGCAAAAAGCCTAATCACTATGCCAAGGATTGTAGGACAAGGTTGGTGACTTGAAGAAGGAAAGGTCACAAGCCAATCAAGTGAGTGAGAAGGAAGAACATCTTTTATTTGTCTCAACCGTAGAAAGAGTACGACTCCCATCAAAGAAGGATGAGAGTTTGTACCTCGACTGAGCATCTCAACACTTCACCTACAACCGGCCTTGGTTCTCAAGCTATGAAGAAATGCCGGCGGGGCATAAAGTGGCACTTGGAGACAATAGGTCACACGAGATCAAAGGAAGAGGTATGATCAAGGTTCAACTCCCTGGAGGGCCATCCAAAGGTACTATCAAGGATGTGCACAATGTGCCTGGTCTTGCAAAGAATCTTCTTTCAATAGCAAGTATCACTGACCCTGGGAATGAGATTGTATTCAACTCGAGGGCAAGTCCCATCCAACCCGAGCAATTAGAATCACCTAATGTCAAGGTGATAGCTCGAGGTATTTGGGAAGGCAATCTCTACAAGTTATGTGCTTCTGTAGGTGATCAACAAGCTTGCACATTTGTGTCAAGCTCACCTAAAAGCACTGGGTCAGTAGATTTGTGGAATCAATGCTTGGGGCACAATTAAGTGGACAACATCAAGATGATGATGAATCAACAAATGGTGACCGACTTGGATTTAAAGGAGATTGATGAGCTGCGATTATGCCAAGGGTGCATGATACGAAAGCTTCACCGAACCAAGTTCCCAAGGATTGGAGCGCGTTGAGTAGCAAAGGTGTTGGAGCTTTTACATGCCGCTGTGTGTGGACCAATGAAGAACCCTACCCATAGAGGAGCCCGCTACATTCTAAACACCATAATATTTGAAGCGGCTGAATATACATGACGGCGGTGAATATCTGACAACGGGGTTTTCAATGGGTATCGAAGGCCATATTTGAGCATACCTGCGAAGATGGCATAATAAGGGTGTGACGCCCTACACATGCTATGACATATACATGCAGGAAGGTCCGTCTAATCGAGCATTGTTTTGCTAGAAACGATGCCCATGTCCTTAGACCATGCGATACGATTAGGATCCGTTAATGACCCGAACAGCGACCCACAGGGCCCCTTTGGAGGGAATGCGTACACATATGTATACTCTCTTGCTATACACCCATATATGCACATGGTGGGCGAGGTTTTGAACAACGATAGCGGTTAAAAGGGCGGCGAGCGGAAGCTGATCGGCGCGGCATGCGGCGCCCACGTCCGCCCGAGGACTTGTCGAGGCAGCGTGTAGGCGCGTAGCGTTGAATGACTTTCGATGCCAAGTAGGACTCACTTCTTCAAGCAGTTTAAGCGCATCGCTGCCTTAAGGACTAGTCATTTGCCGGGCACCGATCGAGGGGCGAACATACAAAATGAACAAAAGTTGCTTCTTCCTCAGTGGCTGTGGACAAGGCACCTTGCACGCCTCCCACTCCCTCTACCGGGCGCTGCTCTTTTTCCTCCTCCTTCGCTTCGCCACTTGGTTTTCCTTCCTCGCCACGCCCTGACTGACCGACGCCGCCCACCGACAACAGAGACTCGGCCCAGAGCTGTGCATGCGCTGCGCCTCACTCCCGACGCCCCGGCTCGAAATTCTCATGCTGGGGCCGGGTGGTCTGCCTCTCGGCCCTGCCGTCGGCAACCCGCCCGCCACTAGGG